>PVJX010017883.1:0-37558 GCA_004027295.1 Dolichotis patagonum
ATTAGAAAAAACTGAAGAGAGATTCTTACCTAACACACACGTAATTTATATTTTAAAATACAGACCAAGAGACCCATGTGGTTACTTGTCATAAAACCCTTAGGTAAACCATATGAACTAAAACTTGCAAGTTTATGACAAAAAAAATTCCTTTTTCAGAGTATAATGTCATCTTCAATTAACTATTAAAACTGCATTTTCTTTAAAAATAGACTGATAGATGTTCCTGTGATACAGTATCTTTATTTCCCCAATAGTGAACCACTCCTCCCAGTAATTTAGGTATATAGGAGACTTCAACTCAGTAAAAAAAAAAAAAATCCATAGTAACTTCAGATTTAACAGTGAGGAACTAGAAGCTTTTTTGCTATTATCAAGAAAAAGCAAAAAACGGAAAAAGGAAAGGATGTTTCATAACAACACTCGAGGCACTTTGCATCAGGATAGGCATCAGAAAGCCTGAATTCTTCACTTCAGTATTTACTGGTTATGTTTGTTCCCAAAGATTGCTGAGCCTCAGTTTACTCATCTGTAAAGACAATAGTAGTAGATGAGTGATTCCTACTTTGAAGATCTAATATTTTCTTTTTTTCCCTTTCTCTTTTATTTTGAGTATCCCACCCATAAATCAGCCTGAGCTAGTTACCAGCAAGATTTTGTGTATCTCTAGAAGTTCTTGTAAAATGACTGCTATTTCCTGCCAATAAATGGAGCACTAGCCTGAGAATTAGGAGACTTACATTTCAGGCTTGGGGACATAGAATGTTATCTTTCTGGCCCCTGAGGTTACCTTGCAGGTGAAATAGCCATGCAAATCCATACCACTTTACTGAGATAAAAAGAACTATGATTCATTAAGAACGGAAGCCAAAACCACCATGAACAACCACAGGGTTAATTCCTAAGGGTCCTTTTTTTGTCTCTTGTCCTCAGTTACTGTGGTGGGTTCAGCTCATTACTCCTCCATCCTCCAACTCTCCCTCATCAGTAGGCAATGCAGACACACACGTTCCTTTGAGGCTTACTTCCATCTGCCTCTACCATCTACTCTCCATTGGAGTCAATTAAGAGTTTCCCTTCGAAAATCTATCAATACTTATTTGTAACTTAGATTTACTTTATCTGAGATGGGAATTTTATACTGACTATTTCAAAAGGTTGTCAGGATAATTTCTAAGTATAAAGGGTCATGTAGATTTACTTACAAGGATCTTTTTTCACTTATTAATAAATACTATTTATACTGAGAAAAGGAAATTAAAAAGATGAAAGTACTATTTGAGACTTTACTGCTGGCTCATGCTATGACTTTGGGCAGGTCAGCCTCTGTTTTTGATGTGCTCTATATATTTAGATCACTAAGACCATGGCACAGCTTCTAAGGATGTGTTTCCATGTTTTCTTCCTCCACAAAACATCCACAGCAACTAGCTAGGGTTGTTGACTTTTGTTTAAACACCTACGACATGCCTTTAGGAAGCTAACATTATAGACGTTAAGTTTTTAAGCTTCACACTCAGAGTCTGGAACAGGAAATGAAACTTCATAGGATCAGAATTCTAGGAGGAGTTAATTTTAGATGCCATAGTTAGGACTCTGAAAGTGAGGTAAAAGCCAATCTGTACTCTCAAGCTGTGTCACCCTTTCATGTTGGGAAGACAAAGATGGAAGTCTCAATTAACATTCTGGAAATTTTCCATTGCCTATTAACCCAATAATTTGAATCCTAGGAACCTCTGCTCAGGTAATAATGGACTTTTCCAACTGAAGCACCAATGTAGGCTTGTTTATAATTGTAAAAAAAAATACGAAAACCAAAAGCGTCAAACAGGGTGATGGGGTTAGCATGATATATTGTTCCACATATTGAAAAAACACACAAATATTAAAAATGATATGGCAAATGTATATTCAATGACTTCAAAAGATGTTCCAGACATATCTTTAACTAAAAAGCAGTAAGTTTTAAGCATTCTGTAGGAAAAATTATAGCTATGTACACTCAGAGAAAGAAATAAAAAAAGATGTCAAAGCTCTTCATTGTATTTTCTCTAGGGTATAATATTATTTTCCCCCTCATACTGGGAACTGAACCCAGGGCCTTCAACCTAAGCCACATATCTCCCAGACATATTGCTTTACTATTTTCTATGTCTGAAATTTTTCCCATTAGTCAAGTAGAGAGTTGTTTGTTTAATGCAAAAGAAAAAAGTAAAAGTTAAACAACTAAGCAATGAAGTCAGTTCATTGCAAAGCAATAGTCAAGGAATACATATCAAATTATGCATAATAATGTAAAGTATGATATCAAAGTGACTGAAGAATATCAATGTCAAACAACAGGATTCTCAGATTCCCACATATTCTTTGTGTTAGGAGAGATTTATTACTGCTTACATCGTCACTCTGTCCGCATCCTCTTAAGATTATGTGTCAGTTGCTATTAGCCAGATACTAACAAATAAATAATGCATCACTAATAATGGTTATTAACCAATTTTCTTTGATTATTTTTTTCTTTAAATTTAGCAGGCTTTCAGAGACAAAGGTGCAGGAAAGACATTTATTTCTGTGAAATGAGAGTTTAAATGTAAGCATTACTTATCCCCTTCTCTCTTCTGATGTGACTGATTTGTCCTAGTGTATGGCTGAATATATCACCAATTCTCTTCTATATTTTCATGTGGAGGTGATATTACTGAAGAAACATTCTATTACTTGATGAAACAAGAACTTGTCACTCCAGAAGTGACACTGGCACCCTAGGATTCAGAACCTTTCACTGTCAAGTCTTTAAGTAGTCACCAGAAGGAAGACAGGGAGAACTAAGTGTCCCTTTGAAGGCATACCTTACATAACTGAAACTAGTATGTCACAATTTCTTAGGAATTATAAAGAAATTGTGATGGACTGGTTTCAGTTATGTAAGATATATATATTTCTAACTGGCTTATATAAATTTATGCTTATTTTCATTAACCCCAAAATTTGTACTGGTGAATGTTTATTCTTATGCTCATCCCTTCAGAAAATATATACATCTAGAACATTTTCTGGAAAACTTAATGTTGAGCATCAAAGTCTAAATTAAAACACAGAATCTAGCTTACATTTTAGTTAAGAAAATCCATTTTGATATTTGCCTGCCCCCTGCTTGACTGATTCTCTATATTAGAACCACTCTTCAGCAAGCCCTAGACATAGAAACAAGATGAAAGCTATTGAATTCCAATAATGTGGCTTTAAATCTACCCTCATTGCCCTTTTCCAGAGACTCCTCTGGGAAATAAAGATGGATCAGAATAGCACATCTGACCACCAAGTGAAGCAACAATCCATTATTAATACTGCAATGACACATCAAAATGGAGGATGAGGAGTCCATTAAAATAATCTTATAACACTGATGCAGCTTCCTCAAAGGGCATTGTACTTTACTTTTTAAATCAATTACCAGTTAAGAAACAAATTCCATTTCAATGCACTTTTCAAATCCCCAGATTAATTTTACCTATAAAGTCATTTTTGCATACATTATTTATTTAGATTGGCTATCAACTTAGTGAGGAAAAACTTTCTTCTCTCTGATTTACAGAGAATTTTGTTCATATCAAAGAATGAATGGGGTTCCAAGAAGTGCACAAAAGGAAAAGCCAGACCAATAAATGAGCTCTGAACAAGCACAAACATCAAGTAAAGCTTAGGTTATCCCTTTCGATATTTAACACATGATTGATAAACTCCTCTCCATAGCACCCTAAATCCTAATAACTATTCTACCACTCTATCTTAACAGGAGGCAGAAACCATTTTATGAACATCTAGTGAAAGTCCAAAGTATATTGACAAGTAAATAATGAAGAAATAAAAAAGGGACAACCTAGCTGGAGATAAAGAAAATATGAGTATGAAAAGACTACATGGGAGATTTACAAGGGTGAAACAACATATATTATTTCTCTAATAATTCCAAAGGGGAAGAGGACGTAGGTATTGTAGGTGACTTACAAAGAGTAGAGTGTACTAGTACAATTAATTTTAAAAAGAAAAGGGGGAAAAAGTAAAAGAGACACCAAATGAGATAATTAGTGAGCACTAAGTTCAAGTCTGTGAAATATATGTGTCCAGAAGTGGATGGCTGAAGAAAATGTTCTGGTATGAGAGACATAAAAGGGTTACCAATAGTTAATATAAAATGGTACAGCAGGTCACTTCCATAAGCAGACTGAAATAAAGGAAGAAACAAGAAGATCTTGTTTCTTCAGAATTGCATGGTATCTCTGTGACAACAATTTAGACTTTGAGTGGAAAATGGAGGCAAGATTTGACAGAGAAAGCTAGGTGTAGAGAGGTCTAGTCAGCCAAGAGATGAACTCAATAATCAGAGCAGGGCAGCACTGATGAAAAAGGAAATTCCTAAGGAAAATTTATTTCTGAAGCTAGCAAAAAGTAGACTCTATCATTAAAGTTTGCCTATGTTTCTTGTCCATTTATTTGTCCTACATCAAAATTTGTGTCCTAGTATAGTTCACGGAAATGTCAAGAAGGTTTTCACTACCCAAGCAAGGTAGAAAGTACATGGCACATGACTTGATAAAAAAGGGACCTCTTGGGCTGGGTATTTAGCTCAGTGGCATAAGCACCTGCCTTGCAATCATGTGGTCATGAGTTTGATTCCTGGTACCAAAAAAATTTTTTAAAAAGACCTCTTTTTCCCCTTTCTTACTCACGTCAGTACAAAAGTTAGGACTATCAGTGACCCAAAGTGCCCTCTTTATTAAAATATCCCAAGAGTTTCATCACAGAACTCCAATGAGTGAGGATTAGATTGGCCACCTTAACTCCAGCAATCTTTTCAAACTGTAACTGACATGAGAAAATAAACGGATACATTCTTGAAATGGACAAACATTCTATCATTTTATAATGAGGACCAAGAAGCCATCTTGATGTTGGAGAAAGGATTAAGTATATAATTATTATAGTGTTTATTCTCTTTAGAAAGGATAGACCTATTTTACATGGAAGACACTGTTATAGACACAGTTTAAGACTTATAGCCTATATAACTGGTAGAACAAAAGCTGAGAGCTAACTATGTAAGTAGAAAGCACAATAACTACACAAGGACAATATGGTAACATATTTCTGGGGAATAGGACTGGAAGCATATTATTTCATATATATATTTATAAATATATAAGTATATGCATGTTTATTATAAAGAACATGGGGTAATTTTCATAATAATTTAGTGGATTTTGCTTGTTTGTTTGCGCTCCAGCACATACACAAAGATATGGCATATTAAAAATAGGAGCTGATGATGAGTGCATTATAACAGAGATGCTATTAGTAATCATGGCATAGAGCTGAGGCAGAAGGAGAGGAAAATAACACAAAAGCTTTTCTGGAATCTAGCGATAGCTAGTACCAGAACCAACTTTAACTCATCTGCCCACAAAGATATTACACCCACTTCCTAGCTATGAAATCACCCCAAAATGTGCCTTTAAATGTAGCCAGAATACAGTTTGTTTTTCAAACTGTGGAAGGTCAGCTGTGTGGAAGGGCAAGGTTTATGGAATGACAGAGATTTCCGGGAGAGGCAACTTCAACAGGAATAAAAAAGTGTCAAGTAACATACAGCAAATGTAAATAGACACCAAGGCTGGAATAACCAGTCCCCTAGAAGAACTATAAACAGCTAACAGAATAACAGTCTCATCCCAGAACTCTATTTTGTTTAAAGCCAGACCAAGTCTAGAAGCTCTGATCAGGATGGTCACCAAAGAACAGGCCCTGACCTGCCCCAGGAAGAAGCCTGGTGTCCTGGGGCCACCTTCACTCTGTGCAAGAGTTAGAGGAGACACAGGACAGAAGAATGTCATCTTTAACTGTGTATCTTCTACTCCACTTGTAAAGGCACAACACACTTGTATACCACACAAACTGACAATGGAAAACTTCTCTAGAAACATGTTTTGCAAAAGGAATAACATGAATGCATTGCAAACAATCAGAAAATATAAGGCAAAAATTAATAATGAATCATTTCTTTTTTAAAACATTTTTATCTTTAGAGCCCAAAACAATCGCTGGCATTCAATAAAGAATCACTGAATGAAAAACAGTTAACTAAATCATCAAAAAACTGCATTATTGCTGGAGGTTTAGCTCAACCGTGTACGTGCCTGCTTGGCAAACACAAAGTCATGAGTTCACTCCCCAGAACCAAAAAAAGAAAAAATTGCATTATTCACACAACGTGGTACACAATTTTCTAGACTACATTCTGTATTTTTTATTTTGGAGAGAAAAAGCAATAAAAGCAATGATAGAGAATTTCAAAACAAGATAAAAGGAGACTGACAATGGTTAATATATTGCATAATGTTATCTACAAAGTAGTTGCTCAGATTACAAAATATATGCATAAAAATTGATCAAACAATATAAGTACAAACTATTCTTTTCAGTGAAATAATAGGAATTAGTACGATAATTATTCAGCTAGCTTGTGTATGTATACAAATATATTTATGTATATATATATTTTTTCTTTTCCCATTCTTCTTTCTTCCTTTCCATCATCCCAGTTGTTCTTTCTTTTTGAGCAATTTCTTTTCCTTTTACAATATCTATTGTACATTTTGGATCTTATTTATGCTTTTGGATTCTTACAGTAGGGAAACAATATGATGTTTACACATGTGAGCCTGGTTTATTTCACTTATGGGTATGGTCTTAAATTGCATCCATTTACCTACAAAAGCCTTGAGTTTATCCTTCTTTATAGCTGAGTAGTACTTCATTGTATAAAAATACCACATTTTTTTTATCCATTCCTCATTTGATGGGCATTTGGGTTGTTTCCACAATTTAGCTATTATAAATTGGGCTGCTATAATCATGGGTGCACATATAGAGCTGTGATATTTTTTAAATTCTTCTGGGAAGATGCCTAGAAGGGGAATGGCTGGGTTGAATGGAACCTCTAATTCCAGTTTTTTGAGGAATCTCCATACTGATTTCCACAGTGAGTGCACAATGAATTCTATACTCCCGCCAACAGTGGTGAAAGGTATCTTTTTCCACACAGCCTTGCCAGCATTTGCTAGTGACTGATTTCTTGATGATAGCCATTCTTTTTAGTGTGAGATAGAATCTCAGTGTTTTTTTAATCTGTATTTTTCATACGTTTTGTAATTTTTTATTTGCTGGACTACCCACCATATTTTATGTCAACCAATATGTTTCATAATTCTTTTTGGCTGCCTATATTCCATTTTATGGACAATTATAGGATATTTATGTTGCCAATTCTTTGTATTCCTATGTAGCCATTTGACCTTAACATTCTCTTAAAGGCACAAATACTCTATTGATCAATCGTCAAATCCTGCTTTTTCCTCTTGTTACAATGTAAATTCTCCAGAATAGAGGTCTTTACTAATTTGTTTACCATTCGATCCCCAGAACCTCATATAGTTTTTGACTATTGATAAAGAATGAATAAATAATGACTCTAGTGTATTTCCCTTTCTTTTAATTTCTATTTCAATTGCCCTACTCCCATTTAAACAACTAGCATAACTTCTCAACTGGTTTTCTTCCTCCAGTATATCTAATCCTTCTTCCCAAGGCAATTATCCTTTACCAAATTTAATAACAATATTTGCCTCCATCATTATGTGGGTTTCTTGTTCATAGCCCACTTAAAGTTTCCACACTGTCAGGATGGATTCAAAGCCCTCATTCTAGTTTATCAAGGACCACTTTAAAAGAATCACAGAATACTTTAAAGCAGGAAGCCACTGTAGGGATTTTTCAGTCTGAAACTATCATTTTGCATCTCAGATAACTGAAGCTCAGAATCTTCAGTGACTTCCCAAGGACTTCCCAAGGTTATCTAACAGCAGAACACAGGGTTCCGGGTCTATAGGCTACGGCTCGTGTCTTGAGACTGCACGGCTGCTTCCCAATCTACCTTGCTAGCTTCGACTCCTATCTAAATTCTTATTTCCGAGAAGACAGTTTCATACCATCCCTGAAATAAGCCTGGCTCATTCTGTCTTTCACCTTTTGCTCATCACATTGCTATTGTCTGAACTGTCCTATCCTGCATCTGTGACTGGTCAAATGTTTTTCAAGGCCCTGCTCAAGCCTTGTCTCCTTAATGCCTGGCCCAAGGCACACTGAATTCCTTGTCATCTCCTCCCCTACAGCACTTGCCTGCCCCACTCATTCCAGCACTTAATTATACATTGCTTTGCAGTAGTGCGTATTTCACAGCTGAGTGAAATAGCTTGCTCTGTTTGTAGGAAGGAAAAGGAGGATTGAAACTGAGAAATATGCAACAATGTGCTGAGCCAGCCAAATGCATTCTGATGCCAGAACACATCACTTAGGAAGCACAGCCACCCAGGCGGTGCATCTTGAGTTTCCTCACCCTTTATGTAAAACACAGAACTTAATTCAAAGCCAGTATTTTAGTTTGCCAGTGATATAACCTTCTACCTAAAGAGCAAGATTGTATTTTTACACTTGGAAATACCACATAGTAAGGTCTTTGAGGGCAATGATTGTGCCTTAATTAACTTAGTACAGTATTTATATCATTGCCTTGTACAAACATTACATCAAATTTTGGAAAAAGACTGATTACTTTACTATAACTGATTCTATAAGTTAAGGTTTACTATGCTATGGTTCCCTGACACTGTCAACAAATAAGTAAGAAATTATTGGATTGAAGCAGACTACATAAAATACTGATTAAACTAGAAAGAAAATGGTCAAGAATTTCACATACTAATTTTGCTAACAAGTGAAACCACTATCGTGTATTTAATTTACCTTACACTGATCATTACTGTTTTCTGTGTTGTGTAACTCACGAATATACTGGGTTTTAGGTACATGACTACACATTTTTTCTTTTTCTTGAGGTTTTCCTAAGAAGTGTGTGTGTGTGTGTGTGCATATAATTACATATGCAAAAACAGAAGAAGAGATGGGTAACTTCTTTTTTTTTTTTTTGGTAACTTCTTTTAAGATAAAAGAATTTAAATGATATAGATAGATAGATATAAAATACAGTTAATACGTTTAAAATGCCATACAAGTATTATTTATCAGTGATAAGGAGGTTTAGGTTTTACACCACCTTTGTGCATTCCTAAATCAGAGGCTGGGTAATTGGTTCATTCATAGATATATTGACACATTAAGTGGTCTTTCTCTATTGAACGGTCAATAAGTCTATGTTTCTAGTTACTGATATACACATACATTGTCAAGGCCAGATTTTATACTCATAGCATGACTGAAGCTAACTGAAAGGACAAGAGACAGTTTTTGTGGATGTGGTAGGGGTTAGTCTCTCCTAATGCGATATTTCCATTCAAGCTTTGCACAACGGCAAAACGAATAGAACTATGACATTTGTTTTACAAGTTACACATCTGATTCTTAAGATAATCCTATCAAATATATGACAGTTATAGTCCCTGCCCACCAGAATTCTAGACATTCTTTCAAGTTAATGACATAATGAAGGAATAACATTAATTTTAGACCTTACACACCAATCCTCCACACTTCAAAATGTGGCACTATCATTTTCTTTTTTAAAAGGTTTATTTTTTTCATTTTCAATAATACAGTTAAATTCAAAATTCTGAAATTATACTTTAATGACTGATTTCAAAGCAAGTTCACAAGTTATATAATAATATGAATATTTGTCTTTATATTCTTCTTTTTTTGACCAAAGATTAGTAACCCTTCTCATTCACCTAACACTTGGCCTTTAATAATTTTCACTTGTTTTTTAAAAATTAAATCTACAATAAAAAGATTGAAAATTAAGGAGCCCAGAAGATTTTTAAAGATGTATATAGAAATTTCTAAAAGAAATCTGAAAGAAATGAGTTTTCAAACTACTGCACATATTAACAGCCTATAATTGTGAAAAGGATTACATATTTGTTATAAATTCTTCATGACTGGTTAACTAAATGGAATTATTCATATTAGGTATACCCTCTAAATAAAATCTATTATTGTAATATATAGTACCTATGCATAATATTCAATAAAAGTAGTTTTTAATTGTTCATAAGGACAGAAACAAAGTTTTCTTTTTGTCCAGGTTCTAAAACAGCTTTGTCAAGCATTGTTTGTTGATTCTATGTTTATTATTTTACTTTTTCATCACGAATTTATCTTCATTAATTTTGTTTTACAAAAGTGCTGCATTAAAACATCGTATAGCTTGATTGCTAAGGTTTCTTTGCCACCTGTTTAAATTTTGTGCCTAACAAAGTTCCTCATCCTAGTCTCAGCCATGCCTTGATCAGCTCATGAGTTTGAAGAAGATAAGAAATACTTGAAGCAAGCTTGAAGTGGTAGTGCATGTCTATAATCCCAGCCCTGCGCAAGACAAGGCTGAGGGTCACAAATCTGAGTCCAAATTGGGCAACGTAGCAAGATCTTGTCTCAGAACAAAAAATAAGAAATTAAAATTTAAGAGGTTTGCAGATGTAGTTTAGTGTGAAGGTCCGAGGTTTGGGTTTGATTGCCAGTACTGCTGAGAGAGAGAGAAACCTCCTTTGCCCATCTTATATAAGTTACCTCTGCCAGACCAACAAACATGTAAGTAAATACTGTAAATGCTTACTGATTCATGCCTCTGAGTTGTCGGGTGGTTTTTCTTTCTACAGGAGTTAAATGATAAATAACAAAGACAATGATAATTATAGGTCTATAGAATTTAAGTACAGTATTTTGAGCTAGTGAACTGAAAGACATGTAATACATTGTTTGCTGCTTATCAGGAAAAATTAAATAAGGTTTATAATGGATTATACTATTGATTTCTAACAGTTCTCTCTGTAAGAGAATTATAGCTCCTCACCTTATAAATAGATATTAATTAGGTTTAGTCACATATGAACTGAAATGAAGCAGCTGGACTTTTCTAAAACCATCAAATGGCGGCATCACTCTTTCCTCTCTGATTTCAGGAGTCTAGAATGTGCGAGAGGAAGCCACTCCTTCAGTGCGATCTAAATGATAAAGGCATAGAACAGAGCTGGGCATCACCCTAGGAGAGACAGGTAGCACAATAAACAAGTATATTCGTTGTGAGCCATAAAGATCCGGGAGTCATTTGCTGCCACAAAACAAATTAATGAAAAAACTACCAGAGGTACATTAGTAACTACTGGAAAGCAGAGGAAGCCTACTACTATTCAAAGGTGACGTGACTATGTGGTTGGAAAAATTTAAGAACTGACTTAAAAATTCCAACAAATTAAAATTATAACCAGTGGAGTAAAAAAGCAAAATCTAGAAATCAATAGTGAATATACAAATAACAAGTTTTGGAAGCTGAAGATTACATTAATCCTATAGCAACAACAAAGATAAAATGCCTTGTTAATAAGCTTAAGAGAAACTGGGAACCCAAAATTTAGAAAACATTAAAATGTTACTGAATAATTTTTAAATGGCATAATATTACATGGAAAAATTCTATCGTTGAAAAAAAATCTTCCCTAAATTGTTTTATAAATGTAATGTGATTTCTAATTCAGTGAATTTGCCTTTTTGTGTGGTAAAAGGATTGAATGATGAGAATAGTTTTTAATATTAAAAAGCATCATCAGAATAGCTAGCAAAAACTAGAAGAGAAAGGTCAATGAGGACAGACTAGCATAGCATACATTAAAACATATTATAAAACTTCAGGAATTAAAAACTGTCTGATGCTAACACATAATGCAAACAAACATTTGTAAAGAATAAGGCTAGAAGGAGACCCAAGTATGCGTGTGTATTTGAACATATGATAAAGGAGACATTTTAAGTTAGTAAAGAAAAAAACGTAATAACCACATAAATATCTGGAAAAGATTAAATAGGATCATTGTACACCTTGATAAATCTCAAATGGATCAAAAGTTTAATATAAATACGCAAATTTTAGCAGAAAAACAGCAAATATAACTTTGAAGTGGTGACGACCTGGATTCACAATCTAAAGCCATTTAAAGATAAACGTCTCACTAGCATCCAAACTATGACTAGCCCACATTGAGTAGCAATCCTATCTCTAAGAATTCACATCTCCAGTATAATTACACTTTTTTAAAAATTACTTACATGCAAACCTATTCATGGCAATACAATTTGCAATATCCAAAGATTTTTAAATAGATTAACTGTCCATTACTATGGTACATGTACTTAGTAAATTACTATAGAACTGTAAAAATGATGATGAAATGAACTCCATATTCTGAAAGTCTCATATTGTTAAGTCAAAAGGCAAGATGTTAAACATTATATACATACATATATATATATATGGATAAAAATATAGAATATGTACTAAGACATGTTTATAAATTCATATACAAACCCTACAAGGATATGCAGGAAACAAATAAGAATGAATTCTTATCTGATTAACGTATAGAAAGGTGAAACTGTGGAAGGGCTAACTCTGCATTAGAAAAGATGGAAGGGAACATTTTCAACGTGTATCTTTTCATATTTTAAAATCTTTGATTTCTATGAGTATATTTTATATCAAAATCATCATATAGCAACAAAAATCTCAAGCAGTTTTGTTATGGGTAATTTAAAACTAAAGGGCAGTAGTCTAATTACATTGTCTTCAGTAAGACCTGTACTTGAGAGTCAGTTGTTTTATAATCAGTAGTCAATGGAAATCTATCACTCTTTGCTGCTAGTCTGCTTTAGGAAACATATCTCATTTCTCCTTCTAAAATGGCCTTTTCCATCTATAAAATAAAGCAACTTATCCATGCACTTCAGCAATTCTACCATTAGTAGCACTCGTTACTATTTTTCTAAGCACTTTTAAAAAGCTAAAAATTTCAGTTGAATAGACTCCTCATTATAACATAAAATGCAATTTTTACATTGATTGAATGGCTTGATGAGGATCTTAATAATACTTTGCTTTAAATGAAGAGTTTCAGTACTCAGAAGGAAAAGACCCACTCAAAATGATAATGCAGTGCTTAGAATAGTACTGCTAGTTGAACCGTCCAGTAATAAAGTGCATTTGCTTCATTATACTGGGCTCCTGTGATTTTCTAAAACAGCAGTAATAGAATAATGACATTTAGTGAAAGCTGATGTGATACAATATTGAAGATATCAGGTTTACTGCAAGAATTTCATCTAAATGGACAGAATTAAAAGGGAAGCCACTGGACAAATTGAGGTAAGGGAGGAAACACAGAAGTATGATGAAAGAAAGAAATATCACTCTGGGAAATGAAGGTCTGAATTCTGTGCATCTTCTCTCACTAACTACCCTATTGTTCAATCTGCTTGGGCATAATTTCTTGAATTGAAAACTGTAGTAATAATAATTCTTTTTCTGCTATGATAGACAGTATACTCACCAACCCTATTTCCTTTTGCTTTTAGGAATGTAGCTAATCTACATTTCTAGGCAGTTGGGTCATATGATTGAGCACTGGCCAATAGAATATGGATGGAAATGATATACTTTAGTGCCAGGCTTAACTCTAAAACCTCTTCGGGATCCTCTATGTATTTACTAACCTTGTTTACTGGCTGGATTCAGAAAAGTCAGAGAATTCTAAGATCCTAAAAAAAAATAGACTTGTAAATTTACTATGTCCAACATGGTAGCACATAAAAATGTGGCTAGTCTAAATTAAGATATACTGTAATACATAAAATACACACTGAATTTCAAAGGCTTCATATAAAAGAAGTATTTGAAATAGCATATTAATAATTTATATTTATTACATGTTGAAATGACAATATTTTGGACAAATTGAGTTAAATAAAATATATTGCTAAAATTCATTTTACCTTTTTATTTTTACTTTTTAACAATGGCTTATAGAAAACTTAAAATCATACATGTGATTCACACTTGTAGCTCATTGTTTCTATTAGTCATCACTGCTAAGGGTTGGGGGGGGGCCTCAGTCTCTGAATGACTTTACAGGGCAGAAATCTCCCAATATTGTTCTATGCCACAGATAAAAATTTACTTGCAAGAAGGAATCGCCATGCTCAAAATTTACTTGCAAGAGGAAATTGCCATGCTCAATTTTTGTTTCTTAAAGAGTCTGTTTTACAGTACATTATATAGGGACCTTCTCCAGTTAAAATAAGAAAGAGAGAGGAGGGGATTAGAGAGAATGTTACACATGATGGTGACCATAATCATCATACATTTAGTCTACTGAAACAGTTGACAAAACTGGCAATGAAAATAAGATCAGCTGAGAATACTGACCCTTCCTGATGGACATTTTTCTCCATGTGTGGTACTTAATACTAAAGTACAGAACTGCTCAGAGAAATGTGATATATACTCAACACTTCATGATTTGAACTAGCGCTGGCATCTGCACCGCCGATATTGTATCAATCATGGGCAGGGATGCTGCATGGATGCAGTTTAAATCACTAGCACTTGTTCAACCCAATAGTACGTGTGCCCTTCTTTCAACCAAGGGCTTAGGAGGGGAGTGTGCTGAAGGAAGGGGCTGGGAATGCAGCTCAGTGGTAGAATTCCTGGCTAGCAGGCTTGAGGTTCAGTCCCCAGCACCATGAAATAAAAAAAAGCAAACAAAAGCAAGGAATAACTTTTCCAACTACATAGAAAAAAAATCCTAAATGAGTATATGAAAACCAAAATTCCTTCTTTTTTGTTATTGCACTAATGTTTACTCTTCTCATGTGTTTTAAATTTTTGTGCTGTGAAATATGGCCTGTACAGATAGAACTTTACAAACCATAAATTTATATTGCAACAAATAAAAAAAGTAAGAAAATACGAAAATATCAGTGTGCTGAAGAAACTGAACATTGATGGCAGCCAAGATGCTCCTCCGTATGCCATTTTGCTACACATGATAAGCCCATAAGTTTATAGTGATTACTTCATGGTTTTTTTTCTTTTATGTCATTTTACTTATTATGCATGCCTAAATAAAATAGTTTGAAGTTTTCATCTGAATTTTTTATATATGGCATCATAGAGTATCTCCTTCTGCCTTGCTTCTTTTACCTAACATTTATTCCTGAAGAATTTTTCCTTACCCTGAGTTTTTTCTATACTGAAAAATAATATACAGACAAATGTATAACCTGCATGTGAAGTATAATAAATAATAAGTGGGCAGTTATACATCCACTATCCAGTTTTAGAAATTTCCCTCACTCCTAAACTGAGTTTACCTAACAGTTTCCAAAATGTTTGGACAAGGGAAAGAAAGAAGGCAAAGAAGATGTGTAAAACTATTTAACCAGCAAACTATTATTGATATGGTATTTGAAATCCTTGACCTACCATACCAATAGTATCACCATACCAGTCTGACCTCTTTCCCTGCCTTTTGTCATCGAAGCTTCCCTGGCCTACATGGAGACTGAAACTAATTTATTCCTGTGACCAAGGCTACTGAGGTTACCTTGTGTGGAAAAGATTAGAGGTGTATAAATCCTACCAACGCCTGAGGTTGGGGAACTGCTCTTCTCTCAGACCCTCACTCTATCCTCGGTAGGTGGAAGGTGAAATCATTTTGTTGCTCTGATTTTAGTACTACAGGCTGTTGCCAATGCGCATTCCTGATGACGTCTTCCCTGACTGCTGTGGCCATCTGATGACACTCACTTCCTCAGGTAATACTCAGCTGAGACGGGCCTGAACAACAATGCCAGGTTCTTCCTATATTCTTCATGGTACCCCAAAATAAATATTTATCCATTCACTCAAAAAATAGCTATGGGGAACCAATAATGTATAAGGCACTTCTCTAGGTAATTATACTTATAAAAAGTAATTATATAAAGCATGGAAAGCAAAGTATGGGTTCTAGTAAAGCCCCAGATATGGATGGAAAAAAAATCATTGAAACTATGTCAATTACAAAGTAAATAAAATATCTAAAATAATGAAAGAGACATATATTAGAAAATAGTTGCCATCTTTTGGGAAATAATTGAACTGAATTGTTATTTTTGCTTCTTACTTCCTGCAAGCTCAGGAGATGCCCTCTTACAGTCTTGCCCTCCACTACCCTTCTGTCGCACTACATACTGAGTGTGCTACAACTGGCAACAGATCTCTTTCCCTGACTTCCACAGCTTCTTGAGGGTAAGACCAGGTAGTATTGTTCATTCTGAAATTTTCAGTGACTGACTATAGGAGGACCTCAACAACAACGAAAAACTTTAACTCATGAGCAAATATTTGTTACTTGAAATATTGACCAAAATCTAAAATAAAAATTTTAAAATTATTCATGGAATTTTCTCTTATATAAAAAGTCACGCTTTAATATGTTGACATGGCCGGGCATTTAGCTCAGCAGCATAAGTGACTGCTTGGCAAACGTGAGGTCGCGAGTTCAATCCCCGGTACCAGAAAAAAAGAAAAGTTGATATATCTGTTAATGTAGTAATCAACAAGCTCTAAGTATATTCTAAATAATAGATTTTTTCTTTTTATCATATCTATAGAAGCTAGAACTTTCTGTGAATGGGAAAACACTCCTGCACCTAAGTCAAAGGATTGATAAATATCAGGGCTGACACCAAGTGTAGCAACGGTTGCATTTTTAGCTAATAGTCATTCTGAGTAGCCAGTGATCATTTCATATTCAGTGTTAAATAGATGAATAGTGTGCATTTTATATAAGGAAGATTGCTTAAGGTAAAGTAACAATCATATGACAACAGGAAAACATGTTTATAGAAATCCTAACAATGTAAAAATGGAATTGTAAAGGACATCTAAAAACTATCAGCAGTTTTACTTATACTTTTATTACTTAAATAAATAGGATAAAAAATAGTTGTACACTTAATTTTTTTCTATAATTACCTTGGACAGAAAACCCCCTAAAAGAGAAAAGCCTTTAGAAAAAAGCTGGAGTGGGTATATTAATATCAGAAAAAGTAAATTTCAAAGTAAGAAATATTGCCTAGGCTAGAAAGGATCATCTCATAATGTTAAAGAGATAAATGCATCAAAGGGGACATAATAATCTAAAATGCTACTGCATCTACTGAAAATCTTCATTATGTATAAAGCAAAACATTGATAAAGCTTCAAAGAGAAATTGACAAATTCATAACTATAATAAGAAATTTTAATATGCTTCTCCCAAGTGATAAGACAAATATATACAAAATCAGTAAGGATATGTGTAAATAGAATATTTGAACATCAGCAGTCAACTTGACATACTAAGTCAATTAGGAGAGTCAAATAGTTGTCCAAACTAATAGCAGAATACACATTTTTTTCAGTTCCCACAGAATATTTTTTGTGATAGATCATAGCAATAAAACAAGTCAAGGGCTGGGGATTTAGCTCAGCGGCTCAAGCACTTGCCTGGCAAGTGTGAGGTCATGAGTTCGATCCCCGGTACCAAAACCAAACCAAAACAAACAAACAAAAAACAAGTCAATAAAATTTAAAAGATTCAAGTCATAAAAAATATTTTCTCTACAATTAAATCAAATTAGAATACTGGAAATGACAACAAAGTCCTTTGGAAAATTCCCCACATATTTAGAAGATAAATAACATGCTTCCAAATGACACACAAGTCAAAAATAATATGAGAAGGTAAATGAGTGAAAACAAACAAATTCTCATGTTGCTACTAAAAGCAGTCTTTTGTAGCTTTATGGCACTAAGTACCTATATAAACCTGAACTAACTTCTCAAATCAATGACCTCAGATTTCACCATAGGAAATTTTAAAAAGAAGAGCATTGAGAATACAAAAAGAAACCCTAAAATTATAACATACATTTTGTCAGGGCAAACAATGAACCTTCTCAAAGACATCCCAAAGGCTGCTAAATATCAATGCCACCTTTCAGGATGCAGACCCACAGTCCCTAGATCTGATAAACACTGTAGGCAACATGACAGAAATGAACTTTTTTAAAAAAGACAAAACAGAAGTCAAGGATTAAAAGAAGGCTGTAACATACATATGAGATCTATTCACAGGAAGTAACTCTTGATCATTCTATTTTTAACTGGATAATGCTCATGCTTAATAAGAATATTTGATTCTTGCTACCATGGTCAGGAACTTAAGGCTAGTTTTTCAGTAATATTAATGTTCACAAGGGGATCATGGAGTAAATTATTAAAATACGTACATATACATAGAAAACTGCTAAAATGCAACTTATTAATCTGTATAACCAATATGCACTAATAAAAAATGTAGGGTGGGGACAACTAAGCTGATTACTACAAGATTATTACTTCTATATGCTCCAAGTTGTTAAGTATTACCAGTTTCATATCATTCAAGCTAATCATTCCTGAGACTCCCATAGTGCAATACATAAGTACGATAATATTGTGGGCTTTCAAATTCACAAAATTGACACAATGTACAAACACTAGTACATTTTTCAAATTTTTTATTTGGTTCTTTTTTTGTTGTTGTTGCTAAAACGTGTTATCTACATGTACCAACCCTCCACCATGATAAATGTAATCATTATGTACTACAAGCATCTACTAACAAGAACAACAACTTTTTATCGTAAAACAGTTTCACTATCTATTCCAGGTTGGCCTTGAACTTGCTGTGGCCCAGGCTAGCCTTAATTCCTAATCCCACCTTAGCCTCCTAAGTGCTAGGATTACAGGTATGCACAACCATACTGAATTTGAACATTTTTCATCTCTTAAGTCTTAGATATTTTATCTCCAGAAAATCTTTCCCAATCAAAGATGAAATTTAATATTCAATATATCTAATAAGCCACCTTCAAGTCCCACCATACAGACCTCCATCTATGGGTTCCCAGAAAGCTACATATACATATGAATATACATATACATATACATATACATATACATATACATATAGTTAGTATATACGTAAGTATACAGGTACATATGTATTCCTTGATAATAAAAGACAATTTTTGTTTCTGAGAAATTTAGCTAAAACTATGCAACATCAGTGAATTTCAGTGTAAGAAACAGTTATACGAAAAAAGTCTATCTCCGCAATATGAATTAATTTATGATTTCCTATTCATTTTACACACAGATTCCATGAAAGTGATCAGTTATCTAAGCACAGAATGTGCTTAAATCTCTCCTATTACAAAACTCTATGTGTATACAATTTTCAGGAATATTTCTATCATATAACGAAGTTTACATATAAATTTGAATAAATGCTGAATTAAATAACACCTTCAGGTAGAAGTTCCAAAGTATCATTCACACTATTGATGTACTTTTTTTATATACCAGATACTCAGAAGCCAAAACTAAATCTGACACTTTACAATGTATGTCAATATGAGAGTAAGAGTAGCAACAAATCTTTAGATTTTTGTATTATTTATACTGACATGGGCACAAACACTAATTTAAGTGAAGTTTAGAAAATGGAGGTGCTGATTTTCATCTTATTCTGCAAATAATATTTAAAGCAGTTTTAAAATATATGAAAACCGCATGTTCTGCAACCTAAGAGGCTTAACATTTTCTTCTATTGTTTCCTACAAATATAAAATACTGCCTT
The DNA here is from genome assembly GCA_004027295.1 of Dolichotis patagonum. NCBI lineage: Eukaryota > Metazoa > Chordata > Mammalia > Rodentia > Caviidae > Dolichotis > Dolichotis patagonum. The sequence goes on from PVJX010017883.1 coordinate 19,611, forward strand.
TTGGAACTATAATAAGGAAATAAAACAGAAAAGAGGAAGGAAAATCTTAAAGAGGCATTTTACCACATGAATGATAAATAACACTTGCGTGAACTTCCTCTTACATCCTAGAAGTTGAGTCTGCTTGTAACAATGATATGATTACTTTCATTTGGCATATTGTCTAGCTAGGAAATGAAACACAGTGTTCATAATATAGGTATGTTCTGCGCAGGGCAGACACTGAAGCTCTCATGCCCAACTCTGGAGTTGAACAGTTTAATAATCTCCATCTGTCTTACAAACAATTCCCCACAAACAACAGCCTACCTGAGCTGCACAGTGAGATCCAAAGTGCAGAGCGTCCTAAAGAGACTGCAGCAATTTCATGTCCCTCCGCCAGGCCTTCCGGGTCTGCGAATTACTCCACCACTATTCAACAGTTTGAAAACACAGCAGTGAAGCCCTGATCTTGTAACTCAACTAGATTTGGTTTTTAACCATCTGTCACTGGTTAACCAGCTTTATAAACAGAGACTTAAAAAACCCACATAATTTTCTTGCCCTACCTGAACACTTAAGAGCTTGGGGCCTAACTGCTGAGAGGCGTGTTGTGAATTGTAGCTATAGCTCAGTCACTCAGCTCCCAGTCTGCTAACTGGAATTTCATTCCACATGTGCCCTTCACAATTAGCAGAGTTATTTTAGGCACTGACCTAAGTTCTCAGAGAATGTAAGCTGATGGCAAAGGGTGTCTCATGTGTCAGTTGCTAGGTTACAATAGAAAGCTCATACGTGAAGTTTACAGTCTATGTGTGGCACTTCTTCAACACCCCCCTGCGTTGGATTTCACTTTAGCTAAGGAAACACACCTATTTTTTAAACATCCAGAGAGAGATCAGACCCATCACAGATAAATAAGCAGTTGCAGTTTGTTAGTAGTACTGATGGCCGAGGGGCATAGAATGCAAGATAGGCATGCAAGTGACTGGGGCAGCTGTTTAATGAAATAATTTTAAATTCTGACTGGCAGTATTCAGTCCCATAGTGCAAAAGTCTCAGTAAAAGTAGACGAAATGCCCAAAAATCTTACCAATATTATTCATTACCTCTTAAGATCTTATAGTAAAAGGTATTAATACAAAATATTCTAAACATTTTTCATAGTTATGGAGTGAATTGTCCTCTACAGTTTGACATTTATCTAGAACTGCATACTGTTTCTAATAAACCACTCCACCTACTGGTTAATGTGACTACTTTGTAGACATATATCTCAAGAAAGAACCAAAAGAGAAAAACAGTGGGAACAAACTGCATTGTTTCACCTTACCAGTGAGTCCCTCCATGCCAGTGAGAAAGAAGTATTCTTACTCCCAGAGGCAACATGGGATACATTCACAAACCTTTCAACTTCCTCATCAACACCCTCCCTACTCACAGTTTCCACAAAAGTCAGAACCCCAGAAGACTGTAAATTTCCCAGAGAGGGTAGATGGAAGTTATATAAGAAGCATTTGCTGGAGATTTGCTAAGAACTATTTAAGAGAATCAGTCCAATCTCATGCACAGAACTGTTTAAAGTATGAATAAACCTGTTGAGAGTAATTAGCTTCAGTGTCCCAGAACAAAGAGTACCAAAATGTATGAAGTCTGAAAGTGCCTTCTCTTCCCCTGGCCCTTATCTCAGTACTCACCTCTTCTGGAAGCACTAGGACTCTCATTTGTTGGCTTAATGTTTCTTCCTTGTTGTTCCCAAGCTCTGCCTCTCTCTGCCTGTCATCTTAATGGTCTCTTTACCTCCTTTCCCTCACCCTCCAAACGGGCAACTCTGGTTGGCAGTCGATGTGTCAAGTTCATTTTTGCAAGGCTGGTTGAAAAGAGTTCCAAATCCTTAGCAGATGTCAACGGATGTTTGCTGAATGAATGAATTCTGGGATGTTATATAATCACTGGAGCACAGATGGGCTACTTCTAGGTTCCCACCCAACTTCTCTGGTTAGGTCAGGGTGGCCAGTAGTTTTAAGAAGGTGCAATGGATGTCATGTAAATCGTGATGAAGGAACAAACAAAACAACTATTTCAAAGGTTTGGTGAGTGTGGCTTGCTTATTCCCAGCTCAAAACGAAATTGCCATTCGTGATGAGAACACAGAAAGAGAAGACGTATCCAGTGTTCAAAACTAGCTCAAAACATGAATTAATCACAGATTATAATGGTTTACACTGGCAATGTTTTAAGTTTGGATTCTTTGAATTCAAAGGAAAAAAAGCACAGATTTTCTGCGAATAATAGTAAAAGTTTTTAAACTACTACAATGTCTCTTAGGACCTAATTTTTTCTATATCTGGTAGCATATCTTAGGACAAATTTTCTTTCTTTTCTTTCTTTCTTTCTTTCTTTCTTTTTTTCTTTCTTTCTTTCTTTCTCTTTCTTCTCTTTGTCTTTATTTCTTTTATAGAAAGAGATAACCCTAGTTCTGTGATCATGCTCACTTATATCTTGGCAAGAAAAAAAAGGAACATGTACTTCACAGCGCCCTATTTTTAATTCTCATTTAAATAGCTGTCAGCTCTCTCCAGAACAAAAAAGAAAGATGACAAAATCAAGACAAGACTTTCTGACCAGAACAAAGTATGGTCTGGAAAGCTGTACATATTTCAAAGGTATCATATTTTTCAGATAATTTTAAAACATCCAAATGTAATTGTATATAAGTCAGGGACACAGAGAAAGTATACACAGGTTTAATATCCCATATCTAAAATGTTTGGAGTCAGATGAGTTTTAGATTTTAGATTCTTTAGAGTTTTGAAATATTTATATATAATAAATATATTACATATAAAATATTACATACAATATATGTATTTAAAAATATCTTGGGACTAGGACTCAAGTCTAAACCCAAAATTCATTTATGTTCCATGTACACCTTTTATAACTTGAAGGTGAGTTTACACAGTATTTTTTAGTGCACTACTGTTTTGACTGCAACCACTAAAAGCAGGTTGGATATGAAATTTTTCACTTGTGTCATCACACTGGCAGTCAAAATGTTTCAGATTTTGGATACTAAATTTTCAATATAGGTATGCTCAATCTGTGTACATCTGTGTGTGTGTGTGTATGTCTCCAACAAAAGGGCATCTGACAAAGTTAGCTGTAAGCAGAATACTTTTATGATTCCTATAAAGGAAATACGCTTCTTTAATAGCTTTTAATGAAATATGTTAAATCATTTAAATATGAATTAATGTTTATTCAGTATCCATTTGTGTTAGCTTCTTGTTACTGTAATCAAATGCCTGAGAAAATCAACTTAGAGGAGGAAATATTCATTGTAGGTCATGATTTCAGGTGCCTCAGTCCATCACCCATTGGTTCCATTGCTTTTAGGCCTGAGATGGGTAAGAACGTCACAGAGGAGAAGTGGCAAGGAAAACTGCTTACCTGTGGAAGGGGTACCCCTCCCCCGCTTACCAGGAAGCGGGGGAGGGGTAGACTAAGAGTGAGAAAGACACCAGGAACAAAATACAACCAGGAAAGCCACACCCCATATGACCTGCTTCATCTAATTAGACCCATCTTATAATAAGGTCATTCAGCAAATGAACTCATGATGAATTAATAGTGTAACCCCAAATATTGAGTACAGTTATCCAAGTATTGTAATCCCTTTTCCAGTCTTCCTTACTATCCAAAAAATTATGTTTATAATCCCATTGAGACGTTTTTGGAATCCCAGCAAGTTAATTTCAATCTACCACCTCCAATGCAACACACGGCAAGAGTAGATACCTAGACACATTCCAAGTTAAGGGCAGCCAAGGGGTCCTAAATCCAATCCCTGTGAGGATGTGCAGACAAAGGCCATGATCCTAGGCCTCTCCCAGAATTTATTATCTTGTGAAACAGAGGGTGGTTTGAGGATGAGTGATAGTGAGGATGGAAGGAACTACATGAATAACTTGAGCTGGCTAGCCAGGTAGTGAGAAAAGCATCTCTGTAAAACTCAGAGATAAAGATACGCAGAAGGATCAATTTCCTTAATTCAATTAAATAGCAACTGAATTGTTTTTAGGAGGCTGTTGCTTCAGTTTCTGATACGCCAAGTTTTGTGCCCTGGGGACTCATAGCCTCTTTATCTTGAGGCTCATACCCAGTTGATATTCCTAGAGCTGACTGGCTCTACCATTCTGCCGTGCTTACATATTTTAGAGAGAGCACTATTCGAGGAAAGAGCAGACTGTCCGATGGCTTTAGAGCATACATACCAGTACCTTGGCTAGCCTTATCTGCAATGCTTAGAGCCAACTGAAGAAAGAAGGAAATACCATAGTCAGTTCAGTATATATCAGTATAAGGAAATAAGTCTCCATATAATCAAAGTCACAGCAATTGTGCTGCATTCAAGGGGAGTCACTCAGGTTCTCTCCTACAAATTAATCCACTTGATAAAATATGAACCCTCATTATACAATTACTTCCCAAAAGCCCATCAGCTAGCAATCAAGCCTTCAACACAATGAGCCTTTGGGGGTACATTCTGGATCCCAACCTAACATTTATATATAAGGCTCTGTTCTCAGCTCACAGCCTTAAAAATGAAAACAGCATGTTCCTACTCCCAAAAGAACTTAGACTCTAAAAAGACAGAAAGATAAATAAATAATTACCATACAATTTAATAAGCATAATGCTATCAACAGAGGGTGTCATGAGAACAAGAAGGAGAAGGAGGGCATCTAACCCAAAATAAGAGAGAGAAGGCAGCTCAAACAGAGAAAGCAAAGCCAAGTTTTTAAAAAATATGTAAGAGAGAACCAGACACAGGCTAGGGTAAGGACTCAAGGAAGAAAAAGCATCATGTGAAAAGATCTGGAAGCAGGTGAGTAACAGACACTATTCTTGTAGTAGCTAAAAATATCTCGGTATGAGAAGTGCCTAGCATGAAACAGTGGAAAGAACAGAGAGAAAAGAGGCAAGACATTGAACTGATGAATAAAATGACCCTGTGCATGTCTAGGATCAGGGCTCATGGTGTATATTAATCCCGAGGCAATTCTGTCAGCATTTTAATAGTGGAGGACTTCAATTAGGTCATGATTTAATTTCTCAGTTGAGTCAGAAATCAACATAGAGGAAAGAATCGATGTTTGATACTATACTCCATATAATATTTACAACTCAAGATGGGTGTTGGTATAAACATATAAGTTTCATTTTTAAGAGAATGCACACTGTTTTCAAACAATGATTCAGATTTACAAAGTTGTTGAAGTTGGAAATCTTCTGGTACAATTTCCTCTTATTGTACAGAACTAAACCAAGGCTCAGAAAGGTCATCATTTGCTCCAGTCATATGATAGAAAGTACCAGCCCCTTTAGCAAAACAGAGGTCTCTTAGTATTCTACAACACAATTACCTGCCTTCAGTATCTTCTGAAAAAATACATATATATATATATATATATATATATATATATATATATATATCCTATGAATTATAAACTGTTCTTACTGGATTTTAAGCACAGTGTCAAAACCTTGGGTAAGATTTTTATTTTATAAAAGTCTCTTCAGTCTTTTCAGTAATTCAGACAAAGGATGAAGATAGCTGGACCTAAGCAAAGGCAGTGAAGACAGAAAGGAGTGAACAAATTATTAAAACATTAGAGAAATACAGGAGGCATGATTTGGCAGTTGATTTGACATCATAAGTGAAAAAGCATATAAATAATTCCTCATTTCCCATCATGAATAACTGAACAATCCAGACTATAGATTTGGTGGAATGTTCATGAAACACTTCGAAAGCTGTTGAGATGAGGGGATTAAGATTGATTGATCGATGCCACAGCCAGATCACCTTCATATCTCTTAGGATATGAAATTATTTTCTTGACATTTGAAGAAGCTTGTGCTACTTTTGTTCCTTCCATAAATGTAGTAATCATTTCCTGACAATACTCTGGTATTTGCTATCATTTTTTGATTTCTAATTCTTGTTATGGCACATTAGCTAATGCAAACTACCTCAACTAGGTACATGGAAGGAAGGAACAAGGGCAGGAAGAAAAAGAGAAAGGGAAAAGAGGGGGAGGGAAGTGGAAGGAAGAGAAGGGAAGGGAAGAAAAGGAAAGGAAAAAATAGAATTGGGATCTGTTATTTACAGGCACCAACTCCCTATAAGAATGTGCTTAATATGTACTGCAGACATGTACTAACAAAACATAAAAATTGAAAAAAAGGAATCTATTGAACTCCAGCTTCTGAGAGTATGTCTCATATTACTTTACATACCAGAATATGCAGCGACACCAAAATTCAAACAAATGATAAATGAAAACAGATTTTCAGAAGAGTATTTGGAATCTACAAGTCTTTTGGCTCTACTCTGATTTATGCTAAATCATGAAACAGTTTTCTTCCCTCAGAATAGAATATGAGTCACTTTACAAAGATATCTACAAAGCATGGAAAGGAACACAACATCAAAAAGCATGACAATGAATGAACACCAATCCTATGATTAAAGCACAAATGTTAAGGAAAAAGCTCTTTGGATTCCAAATCACACTGATGTTTCAATCTGCCTTCAATCAGAGCTGTTATTAATGCAAGTTCTAACATACAAGAGTTTACTCCTGAGTAAACTAGAGTTTACTCCTAGCCACACTCTTATTCCCTCCCAAGTGTCTTTCTCATTTCTTCTAGTATGAGCAGACTGAAAATATTCCAGATGTTTAAATTCGGTTCCTGCCTGCCTTGCAAGTGCATGGTCGTGATTTTGATCCCATGTACAACAAAACATAAAATTAAAATAAAATAAAATAAAATAAAAAAAATAAAAATTCTGGTTCCCTTAGAACTGACAATTCTATCTTTAAATTATTTCTCTTTTCCTGTAGTTTACATTTCCTTTTCCCTTCCTTTCTCCTTTCTTTCCCCTTTCACCCATCACAGTTTGTTTTTTGTTTTGAACAATTTCTTCTCAATTTACAAAGCTATTGTACATTTTCATCCTATTTTCTTGTTTAGTTTTTCATACTAGTGAGACAATACGATATTTACACATATTGTAAGAATATGAACTACTCATATAATCAGGGGAAAACAGTAAAAATGATTTTAAAAGATATGCAATGTTCAAAATCAAAATGACAATTTACTGTTTAGTTGGTATAAACCATATATTCCTAAATCTAAATCACAAGTCAACTGAATTCTTCCTCAGAAAACATTTTTCCCATATTCCTAAGGTTCCTATAACATACCAAATTTTCACTGACACATTCTTCCCTTTGATTTTCATTTGCTCCCTCTGATTTGAGACTAGTTTCTTTTTCCTGCATAATAATTTTATTCCAAGCCAAAGTGACAACATACTAAAAATTATTAATTCTTGGCTAAGGAACCTTTCCCATTTTCTATTTTAATCTCACTATTTTCTTCCTCCTCTTGTGTGGCCAGGATTTATACACCCTTAGCTCCTACCTAAAAAGAATCATAATGAGCTTTCCATAAAAATCTATCTGGAAATTAATTTTCTTTCAAATGGGCATGTTGAACAGACCTTTATTTCAGGCTAAATCTAATTATTCACATGCTGATTCATTCTTATTCATTCATATGCTCTCTCTCTCCCTCTCCCTCTCCCCCTCCCTCTTCCTCTCCATCTTCCTCTTTCTCTCCTTCCCCTTTTTTTGCTAGGAGTCAACCTAAGACCTTGTCCACAGTAGGCTAGAATTATAACCCCAACCCACTTTCTGTCTTTTCTGATGGGATGGGTGTCCTATGATGCATTTTCTACCTCACATGGCCCACTCCTATGAGAAATTCAGTCCATTGTAAAGTTTTTATCACCATTAACTGCTGCTACTTCTCTTCTTGACTCCAATTGGAACTTTGAATTTTTCTCACTATTCATTTATTTATGTAGTAATCAGTTTACGGAAGAATCCTAGTCACTGACATGGATTCCATAGTTTCACCAATTTGAACATGAAGTCTTCCTGATGTTTGGTAATCATACGGTGACTTGGCTTATGGACATACTCTTATATATGTGTATGATGCTTCTTGGCAACAATATTTCTAAAATTGGCTCTTAATGAAGAAAAAATTTAGGAAGCTAGGTGTAGTGAAATACCTATTCAGAAGGTTGAAGCAGGAAGATTGCTTGAACCCAAGATTTTGGGGCTGGCCTGAGTAACACAGCAAGACCCTGTGTTGAAGAAGAAGGAAAAAGAGAAGGAAGAGAAGAGGGGATAAGGAAGAAAGAAAAAGAAAATTCAAAACTCCATACATGGCAAAGCTCAGCATATGCCTTTGCTCTGTCCTAGTGTTTGCTTTTGGCATTTAGGGCTAATGCTAGATTTGTCTAGCTGTGTGGAGATTCACTGTGGAGGCTAGCCTCCCAGCCAAGCAATGCCTATTTAAAGGCGAGCCTAAGATTTTCTCAGCATACTAGCTACATTTATATAGTGCTTTCTGTCGCCAGACAGTTTTCTAAGCATTTTACGAATACTATCTAATTTAATGCTCATTGTAGTCCTGGAAAATAGATGCTATTATTACAACCATAATTTTATAGCAAAGGAAAATGAGTCACAGTGAGATATGTCATAGAGTCATAAACATAAAAGTAGAGCTGAAATTTGAATCCAGACAATTAGCTCCAAGAATCAACTCTTTTAGCCACTTCTCAATTGTAGCAAGATTCCTATAAATAAAAGTGCTTCAATATTTAAATGACCTGGCCAAATCTAATTTGGAGGATGAAAGTAATAAATATGACACATAGCATTTTTGCAAGTTTATGATAAAAAAATGGTCTTAGAATTGCGGCACTAAATTAGTTTGGAGAGTCACTCACACACATATGAAAGCCAAGTTTCAGTGGCACTAAACTTCAATCCACAAGCCTCAGTCAGTGCTCGAGAAAACTGTGGAACTCACGTTCAGCTTCTCTTTAGGTGCTTATCCTTATGGATTTCTCTTTGTTATTTTTAACTCTGCGATTCAGATAGACCCCCAAATCAGGGACCAGTATGCAAGGATTTTAATCTTTACCAGATCCAAGTAAAATATGGCTAGCTCAAAGTCTGTGTCCAGGAAATGAGGCTAAATCTCTGTAGAAGACTTGATTTCTATACAAATATATTAGTACAGCACATCTGTGAGGATAAATAACACAAGAGAAGTTCAACTCCAACCTCTTCTGGCCTACATTTTGCTGTTTGTGACAATGTGTGAGCTTTGAGGGCTCCTGAAAAAGGGGCACTATGCATCTCCTCTCAGGTCTGTCAACATTACCTAAGGAACTGCTCCTATAGATCCATTTCCCTGCCCCAGCCTTCTGTTCATAATATTAAGAGCATGAGGTCAGAATTTCTGTTAGTTTTACTCACTGTTATGCCAAAAGGAGTATCTGAAAGATGGTAGCCATTCAATAAGTACTGGTGGAATTGAAAAATAGCATATATGTTCCCAGAAAAACAGCAACCCATTTGGGACCTCTCCTTTCTCTCAGGAGCTATTTTTATTCTCCATTCCCCATCCTTTTTCCCCAGTAAATTTTCCTACTCTGAAAAAGAAAAACCTAAAAAATGTAGCACAGAAAAATTTTAAGAAAAACTATTATTGTTTATTTCTGCATAAGAGGGAGCAAGTTTAAAGGGACTAATTAATTATAACTGTCTGCTTAAAAATAGACAAACTGTTAAAAGTGACCTTAAAACAATTTTATGTGCATTTCAAAAGAGATGAAAAATGATTTCAACCAGCAGACTCTGCTCACCAGATGTAAGATGTAACATAGGTGTGTGGGTTAGTTGTACAAAATGTGGTCTTGCTTGATCCTCCAACTGAGAAAATTCACAGGGTGCTTCTTTTGAAGCCTTGCTCTTCAAAGAACAATCAATAGCAAATACCTGCCATCAGTCTTTCAAGACATACTGCTCAAATGTCATCTTCAAAATAAGAACTGATGACAATTCAATAAAAATGATAAATGAGTGCAGGCCATATGAAGGCAGAATGGTATAGTAACGAATAAAGTAGACTCCATACAGTCTGCAGTTCACTCTTAGCATTGTTTTTAATTGTGGCCGTGAGAGAGAACTTTATCTCTGTGCCTCAGTTCCTTTATTTGTTAAGTGAGTTAAGACTAAAATAAACACCACAGAGGATGAAATGCAATAGCACATGCAAAGTATCTGTAATAAAGCAGTGAGTGTTGAATAAAGACTCACCGTGATCATTGTATATTCATAAACCACTGAAAATAAAGTATAAAATACTATGTTTCTATTCATTTGCATACTATCCTCAGTTTATAGCTCTGCACATTCATTAGCAGGGAGAAAAATTAAAGAAATACAATGCCCGTGTGTCAAACAAAAATATAAAATTGGGATGAATGCACTTGAGCTATGGAAGTTACCAAACATATATCCTCTTTCTCAGATGAATGCAAGGTTTTAATCTGTTTCACCAAAAATTTGTATATTTCCTATTCTCCATGGCAAAGAACATAAAAACAAATTTAAAGAAACATAATTCAAATATCTCAAATCAGAAAATGGAATAAAATAAAATATAAAATGGAACTATAAAAAATAAATGCAAGACCTAATGACTTGAAAATATATTCTGCCAAAGAAGCTTAAATCATCATCCCTCTCTGCAGCGTGTGCTAATTTCCTACAAGATTCAATTCCTATTTCTTTTATGTGTCTGTGAATTATAGCCCAGTCCTGCCTAGGTACAAATAAGATTTGGTTACAAATAAGATGGTCAGTTTGTTTACTTTCAAATCTTTCTTCTCTCCTCAGAGAATTCCTGGTAAGGATAGTACTCCTAGTCATTGAACTTTTTAATCAGGAAACCTGTTTGTACATAGACTGAAATTATGTATATACAACTGCTTTTGATCAGCTTTGTTCGTTGTAAATTCAATAGATGTGGTCTTGGGAATGGTTATAGTAATACAGTGAATGGATAAAGAGATTCATACTTTGTTAATCAATTCTTACTTCACTTCTCAAAGTTGTTGTGTCATAAAACCAAACACATTTTGCAGAACTCAAACTATTTTATGTGGAAGGAATTAAATTAGCATTGATGAAGAATGATAAGGTTGCTCACACTAATAGCAGCAGTTGACTCGTGACTCAACTATATGGGAAGGTGCAAGAAAGTCTAACCACTAAGGAAGTGAAGAAGACAATGGTTTTCTGCCCCCTGTGCTAACCACATAAGTGGTGGATGAACAAACTACTCTGAGAAACAATATTAGTCAGTTATCCACCATGTAAAGTACTAGATTTTCAGTTCTGGCCTCTGAAATTCATACTTCTTCAAATGAATCTTGGACAAACATGTTTGCTACACATTTATAAATGCTGGACTATGAATGTACAGGAATGTAAAGAGCAACAGCAGCACACCCTACTACTTAGACATTTTAAAGCTTCTCTCTCCCATCCCTCTCTTTTCTCCCTTTCTACTTTGGAATTTTCATCAGAGTGTTTGATGTGCTCTGAGAATAAACACTGTTATCTGAATTTCCTCATTTGAAAACCAGATGGCCTCTTCACCAGCCCCGAGGAAGAGGGAAAACAACTTATCAACAATTTCATTTGACTTTCACTTTTGTAGTTTTCAGACATGGAATTCTATTGTTACCTGTTGTTGTACATGCACTCAGGAGCCAATGTGTGTAATCCATGCAGCAGGCTTCCAGCACACCACTGCCTCCAAGAACCATCTCTCATTTTCCTCCACATTCACCCCAGTTCCTGACACCATCGCCCACAAAAGGGAAAATAAAATACAATTCAAAACTGTCATGTGCACTACACTGGAATTATTTCAAAATTTCTGTTGAAAAAAAAAGCTCTAGGTCAATTTCAGGAAAAAAGAAATGCAGAACATAAAAAAGTATTTTTCACACTGCTGTTCCAGCATTCCAGAGGGATTTGTATTTAGGCAAATATATGTGTTAGAAAGAACGTCTTACCTCAACTTTAATCATTCTGAGTAAGATACAACCCAACCAGTTTAAGCTGGATTTTCACTCTTTGTAACCCATATGGCATTCCAAAAATTTCTAAGCATTTAGATTACATCATTTTCTCTTTTTTTCTCCTTTAATACAAACAACCTTTATATTCCATTTTCATGACCTTTAAATTCCTAATATCAAATTACCCAGCTGTTAGTTCAATCTTTTTCAGTTGCTTAGAGATGGAGATGGTGGCAGACCAGACCAATTTTCTTGAACATAAAATTGCAAGTTGACATAAGAGAGAATTAAATGCAGTCAAAGCACAATGAGCCCAGCAGTTGGCAGCCAATCTGTGTGTCCTTTCACAGCTGCAGCAGACAGTTGGTTCAGAGAACCTTGCTGCCATCTCCCTGCCAACATCACTGCCATGTTTGCATGCTTTCTCCATAATTCCTCTCAGCAAGAAGAGGCACTGCCATTTGCATTATAGGGATCAGTCTGCTGCAATAGTCTCTTCTAGAATCAAGTTCCATAGCTAATAACAATGATTTTTTTTCTGGACCAAGCCCTTCCTAAATAATAATAATAATAATAATAATAATAATAATAATAATGCACCTGTAGTAAATGCTACGGACAGCATTTATATTCTTACTTTCCTCTTCTCCACCTTTTGATAAAGGCACTTACTCTCGGCTACCAGGAGTTTTCGCTTCTTAGTGCTGTCAGCTGAGACACTTCCTGGCAATTGCCCTCAGCTGCTTCATCCAAGGTCATGCCTGTTCTAGGAGTTCTCTGCATCCAATGCCTGCTCAGTGGAGGAAAGATAAAGTCTAGAACAGTGGTTCAAGGGACTGGGGTCTCTACTGCAGCTGTTCTGATTCAACTCTTCCCTCAGCTTTGATTCCACTTCCCTTACTTTTAACAGATACTTTTCCTAAGTGTTCACCACAATATACCTTCAGCATGTAGAACTCAGATCCTCAGAATTCATTTCCTGGGGACCTGATCTGTGATAAAAGGTAAATTCTAAAATTTTTCATCCCTTTTAAGGAAAAATCCAATAGATTTCTATGTACTGAAGGAATCTTATAAGGATTACTTTTCTTAGTTTACTCATAATTATGGCAGCACAAGCCACAACCCAGTGTGGCCACACTGTTGGCCAAACTCCAGTTGGGAAGCAATGTCAGTAGAATTCCTGTAAAATGGAAGTAACTGAGACAGATAATAAAAACAGTTTATACCTTAAATAGAGATACAAGTTTCAATTAACACTAATTACACAGTGAAGACATTAGCTGTAGCCCTGGTGGGGATACAGGATTCTATCTATCCAAATGCAGGGAGTGGATACTGAAAGACTACACAGCAAGCACATGGCTTAGGAACATTCAAATTGCAAATTTTCACATCTATGTACTGACTTCACATTAGTAACATTTGTAGATGTGAACAAATTGCAGATGTAGCTCACGTGTCTAACTTACCATTGTAAAACAACTGTAAAAGCAAAAATGGTTTACAGTATTTTTGTGTTTAGTTTTTTTATGCTTTACATTGTATATTTGTGCCAAAGGTGTATAAAGGTTGTTTTATCAGACTTACAAATGAATTCAACTTACAAATATTCTCCCAGAACTTGTTTTATTATTAAATTGGAGACTTACTGAGCAACAAAAATTGAATAAAGGAAGAACACACTCAGGACAAGAGATGCACTGAGTTGTAAATCTGAGCCAATAGCCCTGGACTTGAATGCCCCAAATGAGAAAAGTGCCAAAATAATGAGGGTTCAGAATGGGAGGAAGTAGCACCCAGGTCTTGAGTCCTGGTGCACAGTGTCTTATTGTCTATACTTATCCATATGTGGAATAAAGAACTAGTTGTGGATCAAATGTCTCCTGATTTCTTTAGTCGTGTAACTATGAAGTACTAAGATAATGTAGAAATAGAGATATGATGATATAGCATATGTGGGGAGTGGCCGAGCTGGAGATCACGCACACACTTGGGACTAGAGCAAGGTCAGCCCTGAGAACAGAGAGTACCAGAGGCAAACCATGAGAACAAGTTGTTGGGACTAGTGCAAAGCCAGCCCAGCAGGTGTGTGGCCTTGTGTTCCTCCCTGTTAACTACAGCACAGATACTCTGAGAATGTTTCACTTTCAGCAAAACACTGAGACCCGGCCCCATCGTGTGTCTCCTCCCTTTTCAGTGCATACAGATAGAGACACAGATAGTGCTGGGTTGTCACTGCCTCTCCATCACAGAGGTCAGGTCCCACCTGGTCCCAGTTTTCCTTTTATCACGTGTCTAGTTGTTCTTAATCTCCCATTGCTCCCACTCAGGACCCTGCTGGCTGCTTGAGTCACAGCAAGTATATGCCTCAACTGTAGAGCTTTGTGTTAAATTCAGTAGTTTTATGATTATGGAAACTATTTTAAAAGTTTTAAAGGTTTTACAGACTGTTAAATATTATATTGTTTTTGATATTTTAATTAGAGATGGTTAATGATATTAGCCATGATTTTACTAAATAAAGGTAAGAATTTGATTAATTTTGTAATGTAAAAGACTGGTTTATCATAGTGGTAAATCTGTATTTTGAAAACCTCTCTAAATTCATAGAAAGGCATCACTGCTTCTAAATCTATTGTATTATGCATCTATTTGCAGTCATTACATGACTAAATGTTTTAGAAAATTTGACTAAATTTGGCATGACATTAATTTGTTAAATCCATGAATCATTTGAATATTAGTAGAAAACAAATGGTTGTGCCTTTTATTTTTATAGTAAACTTACTATATTTATAAATATAAATGACAGATTAAAATCAAGATTTAAGAAAAATCAAGCATTAAAATTTCCAATTTTAATAATAATAATACAAACTCCAAATACTCTTTCTACTGTAGTTGCCAGGAATCATATAAGCCTCACTTGCTACTATCTGTTCAGACCATGACTCTATCTCAGCAAGCTTAAATATTTTTGTTAGCATTTGTATGACCTAAAATTTCTGAGTTGGCAGATTTTCCCTTGGCTGCTTTAAATACTTCCCTGATTATGTCTCCCAAGAGATGAAGCTGAGCAATCCAGTAGGAAAGGACTGTGCCTTCTTCGTTCAGATGCTGATTTGAGTCTCAACGATATCAGTGATACAATTTATATTAAATAAAAAAATAAAACCATGTAACCTTTCCCAAAAATAAAATCTGCAAATCCAAGCTTGTAACAAAAGATCCTGGTCTTGGCTCATAGTTTACCTTATGCTCAATTTTGTGGGTAGCTTGCTGTTCGCAGCCACCATGAACTGCAGCCCCGCCATGCCACCCTGCCTTGGAGCCAACTGAGTATGGACTGAAACCTCCAAAACTGTAAGAAGCCTTTCCTTTCCCAACTTTGGGCATCAGGCATTTTGTCTCAGCGATGAGTAGAAAGTAACTAAGACAATCATGAACATGTGTTGGACTTTATCAAAAGCTTTTTCTGTGTCTATTGAGATGATCATGTGGTTTTCATCTTTGGCTCTGTTGATGTGGTGTATTACATTTATTGATTTTCATATGTTAAACCATCCTTGCATCTCTGAGATAAATCCCACTTGGTCATAATATATAATCTTTTTGAAGATTTTCTGCATTCTGTTTGCCAATATTTTATTGAAAATTTTTTCATTGAGAGAGAAGTCCAAAGATGGTGGACCAATAGGTAGCAAGAGAGGGACCCTCTCTGAGAGAGACAGCTCACATGCCAGAATAAAACACCCTGGAGAGACCCAAACAGAGAGAGATGGACTCTCACAACCCACGAAGAAACTAAATTGCAAAAAACCGCTTGAATATGAGGTCCTGGGGCTACCATAAGAGAAGCTAAGATCAGTGAGCACAGCGCCCTCCTCGAGCCGCCTGAATCCCTGCTGGAGAGCGACCTGACCAAGCAATCCGTGCCGAAGCCACTGGCTTGAGCCACTGGAGCACGGAGCTGAACAGCCCTGCATATGGCTCGTCTGGACCGGCCCTGCACGTGACCCACCCAGAGGCACTGTAAGTTCGCACCGCAGCCACGCTGAAGTCTGAGGTCGGGGAGCCCAGCAGTTTTCCAGGACGGACATCAACACACGGTGAGTGATGGGAATAAGACCTTCCCACAGGAAAGGGAAACCGCCTAGATGACATGTTGGATTTGGGCAGGAGAGCCCTAACTCCATAAGGAAGTGGCTTCAGTTGGTTACTCCCCTCAGAGAGTGGATTGGTGGAATCTGCTTGGACTAGGCTGCGCCCCTGGTTGGGACCCAGTGAGTCGTACAAATTAATTCCCTGAGATCGGCACACGCTGATGCAGTGAAGGCCTGCAAAGGTTGACTGGCCTGGAGGTGAGGAGCCAGCGCACACTGCCCATGCGTGAACTTTAATCTCTGATAGCCTATTGAAGAGGGCAAAACCTCCTAGCCTGCGCCCTCTAGAGGAGCCTTAACCAACAAGAAAAAGGTCTGGGAATTACACTGTCCACTTGTATGGAAGGAACCAAAAACATGACGAAAGGGAGAAATAAGAAAAAAACCCCAGCCCCCAACCCTGAGAACATTGATCCAGGAGAGGTAAATACAAAAGAGATTGAGGGCAGCAAACATGCAACATCAAAGACAGCATTAGTGGACATAAAGAGATATCTTCAGGACCTCGTAAGCGGGACCAAAACTGAAATATTAATTCAAGTTAAACAAGAGAGAAGTAGATTAATAAAAGAAAGGCTGGGCACCTCGCAAGAAGACACAGACAGAAGAATGGAGGAACACAAAAGCAGAGAAAAATTTAATGAAGAATACAGAAAAAACCTAGAATTCATGAAGCAGATTCAAAGAGATTATCAGGAAACTAACGACTCCATAGAAAGTTGGCAAAACTGATTGAAAGGAACCAAAGATAGACTATCAAAAATTGAACACAGGCTTGCAATGTGTGATGATGAAAGGGAAGATCTCTTAAAAATAACAAGGGAGCAAGCAGTAAAGATACAAAGACTGGAAGATGACAAGAGGATCTATAACAAGAATAAAGCATGTGAATGAAGAAGCAGGAATCAAAACAGAGGAATTACAAAGACTATTCACAGAAATTATTAAAGAAAATTTCCCAAGCATAGAAAAAAGAAATGATGTGCAGATATATGAAGCATACAGAACTCCAGCCACCTACAACCCAAACAGAGCTACACCCAGACACATAATAATCAAGATCCCAGAAATTCAATATAAGAACAGAATAGTAAAAGCCATCAGAGAAAAGAAACAGATCACCTATAAAGGAAAATCCATCAAAATCATGGCAGACTTCTCGACACAGACCATCAGGTCAAGAAGAGCTTGGAGTGAAGTAATTCAAGCGCTGAAGGAGAACAATCTCCAGCCCAGATTGATGTATCCTGCAAAACTCTCTCTAGAAATTAATGGAGAAAAAAGATGCTTCCATAAAAAAGAGGAACTAGGAGAATTTGTGACCACCAGTCCAACCCTACAAAAAATACTGAAGGACATTCTAGGGAGAGAGAACAAGAATACGAGCATTTCAGGAACAGTGGCAGAGAGGCCTCAGTGAACGAGGCAGATAGTGGAGTGGAACAGAAAAATAGACAACCAATGACAGAAAAACAGAATAGCAGAAATAAGGCAGAGAAGATTGGCCGTAATCTCTAGTATAGATGGCTTTGAAATATTAACAGAGAGACACAGGCAGGGTAGATCAGGTGATAGGGTCCATTGAGATGCTCTATATAGGGAGGCAGTGGGACCCAAAACAAGCAGTGCACCCCATGGGAGTGAAAGGGGAGGAATTGTCTAAAAAAGGGAGGCAGAGGATATTGTTAATTGGGTAACAAGATTTAAAATTTACATTATTCTCACCACTCTGCTTGGATGGATTACGTGCTGTTCCAGTTTGTCTACTT
>PVJX010017884.1:0-37094 GCA_004027295.1 Dolichotis patagonum
CTTTGTTGAACGGTGGGCATCTGAAAGGCTGCCCTTGATTCATTTAGGCGCCATTTGTTTTAACCTGTAACTTCTTCCCCATCGCTCATTAGCTAACTCTTGTGTAATTGAGTCATGCATGTTAAAGTGGTAGGGCTGAGTTATGCCGACCAACTCACTGCGAGGAGTCCCTCATTAATGGGGCTGAGGCCGCAGAGGACACCCCTATCAAAACGCAGAATATTTTGCAGACTTGAGTGACGTGGAATGGGAAGAAGAAGGGGAATGGTTTTCCTGAAGAGTGGTTTGTTTTCTAGAGCTTAAATCTGAACTTCCCCCATCACAGGAAGGAGAAGCCCTGACAAACAGAAGGGAAACAGAAGTGTCCAGACACTCCCAGCAACTTGTTTTGGAACTGAAGGGGAACTGACTGCCCTTAAGGTACCAGCAGGTGTGGGAGACACATCCGGGACATAAAAGAAGGCAATGAGTTTAGTCCTTACCAATCCCTGACTTGCTCCTCTTTTAAAAATGAGGGGCCTCTGAGTTTATTGCAGCCTAAGGGTATAGCAAACATCTGTCCCAAGAGGGCATGGAAACCAGCAATCAAGGACAGATTGGACACATCCACATTCATGGCAGTGTTATTCACAGCGGCCCAAAGATGGGAGAACCTAAGTATTTTTGGGTGCATTGTTGGGTGTGTTGGTAAAGCAAATGTGGTCAGTCCCTAGGATAGAACACTTTTTACCCTAAAAAATAAGGAGATTTTCTTACATGCTACAACAGGACGAATCTTGAGGATACTGTGTGATATTAAATAAGCCACTTTTAAAAAGACAAATACCATATGATTCTATTTATATGAGTTACACAGAGAAGTTGAATTCATAGAGATAGAAAGTAGATCGATGGCTCCCAGGGGCTGGAGGGAGAAATGAGTGGGAAATTGTTCAAGAGGAATAGTTTCCACTCTAGAGGATGAAAAGTACTGGAGTTTGGTTGCATAACCATGTGGATGTACTTAATACTGCAGAACTGTATACCTAAATATGATTGAAATGACGACTTCTGTGTTGTATGTCTTTTTGTGTGGTGCTGGGGCTGGAACCCAGGAACTTTCACATGTAAGCCAAGTGTTAGTTTACTGAACTACATTTTATCACTTTTTATTTTAAGATAGAGACTTGCTAAGTTGTTCAGGCTGCCCTTTGAACTTGCAATCCTCCTGCTTCAGCTTCCCAAATTGCTGGGATTACAGAAGAGAACCACCATGTCTAGCTATCTTATATGTATTTTGCTGTAATTTTTAAAACGTTAGATTCTGTAGAAAAGTGGGTCTAGCTCCTTTCTGGGGAGGATAAAAGACGCCTGTTCACATCAGTGTCCTCTGACAAAGAAACAGACCAGTTTCACTTAATGTACAGGGAGGCAGAGTGGGGTCAGAAAGGTGCTGGATTTTCTGCGATGGGCTTGGGGGACAGCTTGTGGGTGGAGACACCAGCATTGGGCCACTCTTGTCACTGCCCAGCTGCAGCACATCTGAGGAAACAAACATTTGAAATGCTATCTTGCACATGTTTTGGGGACAAGAGACTTCATCCTCCAGTCAGTGATTGTTTTTTAAAAAGCCAGGCTCGATGGTGCACACCCATAATCTTAGCTATTCAGGAGCCTGAGGCAGGAGAGCGCTAGTTAGAATCCAGTCTGAACTAAATAGCAAGACCCAGTCACAAAAGACCACCACTTCTTGATCTGATAAAACATTTACCTCTTTTTCTTTTCTTTTAAAATGTGAACAAAAAGTTCTACCATTAGAGAGGTTTTCTGTAATGTCCAGTGCCCTTGGCATATCAGGTTCGTGATGGTCAGTTCTCTGTTAGGAAACTTCAATAGTGGGGCTGGGGCTTTAGCTCAGTGGCTTAAGTGCCTGCTTGGCAAGCGCAAGGTCGTGAGTTCAATCCCCGGTACCAAAAAGAAACTTCAGTAGTCTGTACATTTTAAATGTAAAACTAACTTATGTCAACCTTTTTGTTTGTAAGAAGTCTGGTAAGTTTACTTATTTTTTTGTTTGTTTTGTTTTAATTTTATTTAAGGAGAAAAAAAGCAAAACAGAAAAAAGGGTAGAAATAATACAGAATTTAAAAAAAACAGTAAGAAATCACTAGTCAATAAATTACATATTGTCTTCTTAGAAATAGTTGTTCATGTTACAAAATTAAGGCATACAAAGTGGACATTCACAGCCTCACAGTGAGGCTGCAAACAGTTCTGTTCAATGATCCAACAAAAACTTAGTAATACGGTTATCAATCCTACACACTTAAACATACATGCAGTTATATCCTTTAGAGCACTTTCTTTCCCTCCTTTTGCTCTTTAAGTCCATTATCTGTTTAGTTATATCATGTTTCTGCTTACTCAGTATCTTATTGATCTGTTTTGTTGTTGTTATTTCCTTTTTAATCACCTTATATAATTCTGTTGTTTTATTTTTGCGTTTCTCCTCATCCATGTCACATGGATCCCCTTTGGTGCAGTTGAGAATTTTTGGAGGTATTTTGTTACCTTGTTTTCTCTATTTCTATTTTTTTTCTTTAATTTTTTATTAGCTTGGAGGTAGTAACATACAACAAAACAAGATGGAATAAAGCCAATTGAGACAGTGAAGTGAAATTGGTACAGAACATCACAGCAGATCACCAGGGCAACAGTAATAGGCACCATTGTATATCTTGTTATCTTCACAATAGTTGTTCTTTCAATCAGGTATAGCAAAATCAAAAGAAATACACAATATTATAGAACTTACCAAAACAGAATATTGAATAGAGCAATACCATTAATCAGGACAAAGCAAAACAGCGATAAAAATATCAGCCTTCAAAGAGATAGTCCAGGGAAATTCCCCTCACTAGCTGCATCACATACCTTCAAGCTCCCAAGAGATGCCAAGATCCCTGGATCCCACTTGCTAACGGGGGTGGGGGGGTGGTATGTTTGATTCTAGGCCCGTGCCCCAATAGGCATCAGGCTGGTTGCTGGTTTGCTCAGCGCCCTAAGTTCCAACATGGCATGGATCTCAGGAAATGCTGTTGCTTCTTGCTTCTTGCTTCTTGCTTCTTGCTCTGGGGCGGCTGCAGCTTGCCAGAACACAGCCACTTAGTCTGGTAAGTTTAAAGATAAGTATCTGTTCTTGGTAGATTTTTTTTTTTAAAGTTTAGAGCTGTGAATGTCCTCCTCCTCTTGTGAATGCTTTGAATTACTTCCTCTGCCCTAGGGACTAGCAAAGTGTTTAGCACATTAACCCTGTCAGTGCATCCTACTTTATTCTACCAGAATTACACTTATGTTTTAAGTGAATTCTTTTCATGAGTCTACATTTCAAATAAATTTCTGCAGAACACCATTAACTTTGCCATGTCACTTTCATAGTCATTTCTAGCCCACTCAAAATTTTGAACCAACAATTACTAGCATATTTTCTAAAAGTGTGTAATGATTCCATGAAAAGGAAACATAAATACTCCACATATTTCTATAACAAATACTTCATTTTGTAAAAAGTAACTGAGTGGTAGATCATCTGCTTGGCACACATGAAGTCCTGGGTTCAATCCCTGGAGGAGAAGGAGGTAGAGAGAGACACAGAGAGAGAGAGAGAGAGAGAGAGAGAGAGAGAATATATCATAATTGTATAGACTACTTTAAAATATGGCCCTTCATATTGTGATTGGTAGAAATGTCCCAGATTTATGGTTGACCGTTTGGTTTCAATTAGCGGACCTAGTCCTGAGCTGATGCTCCGAGGTTAGTGCTTCAGGGATAGATCAGTTTTTCTAAATTCACAGTTAGTTGTTCATTAACACCTGCACGTTGGAAACCTCTCAGGTAGGAGAAGGAAGTGAATATGTGTAACTGATGACTAGGAAAGATGCATTAAGTCTGGATTATCAAAAGCAGGCACCAAAATTTATAAAGTATATCACTACAAAGAAAATCAACAAAAATACAGCAAAATGCCTTCTAGAGACCAGCGATTCATTCATTAATTCTGTTGCTCACCATCTTCACCCACTGGATCCCGTGCCATGACTGTTCACACCCCACATGTGTACCTTTCTGTCACGGGCATGTGGAACACTTTTCCTCCTGGAGCACTTCCTCCTTCTCCATGATTTGCCATGCTAGTTTTTATATTCCTGCTCTGTACTGTTTGGTTCTTCATTGTACCCCCCACAGGAGCTGATATAATATTTTGCAAATAGAAGATCCTTAATATATATCTACTGGATTATGTCTATGTGTAGATCTGAATTTTCTCATATATCATTTTTTATACTATTCATCAGCAAGGCCATTTAAACATTGCTAGACTAAGAAATTAACACATCTGCAATCATCTGTACTGACAACTATTTAAACATTTTGTTTCCAGAAAATAGAGGTCATGCAAAATTTGATCATAAATTGAATATTCAGCAAGCTTGGCTGAATTTGATTGGACAGTAATGAATAGTTTAGTAAGTGGATTTGATCAGAGAGAGGAAAGATCCAGCCTATGGTTCTCTGCATGCACAGAAAAGCAAAGCAAAGCAAAGCAAAGCAAAGCAAGAAAATGAAGCTTTTGTCTGTGAAAAAAAAAATGTGATATCTTCTGTATTGCAACAGCAAATATCTGGTGTAAAGAAGAGTTACTGCTTTGCCAGTGATTATGGGAAAACAGATGTTTTTATACAACACTGACTGTTAATTAAATAGTACTTTAAGCCAGGCAATTGATTTTATGCATCAAAATTATAAAAGCAAAATTTTACCCAGTGCATTTGTTTTTAAGAATGCATCCTATAGCTGTCGCATACAGCTCCTGGCATATGGTTGAAGCTCCTTGTTACTTTGTTATGTCTAATAACAAAGCTGAAAAAAATCTAACAATGCATCAGTAGGGACTAGCTAAATGAAGTATGCTGCATATGTATATTGGAATAACATGCAGCTGTTAAAAAGTGAGGGTATTGTTTAATATAGACACAGGTGATCTGTAAGATTTATTATTAAGGAGCAGAAGCACCAAGTACAGAATAGACTACAGTGTGCATTATAGGATACCATTTGTGTAAAAATAGAAGGTATGTGTTGTTTTGTAGAATATGCACAGACTATTTCTAAATAAAAATGCAAGAAATTGGGTGCATTGGTTACCTCTGGAGAACAGATTGGTGAGCAGGGAAGGACAGAGACACTTATTCAATTAACTTTCTTTCTTTCTTTCCTTCTTTCTTTCCTTCTTTCTTTACTTATTTGGTTTTTTGAGACAGGGTTTAGCTATGCAGTTCAGGCTGGCCTCGAACTCACCATGTAACCCAGACTGGTCTTGAACTTGCAGTGATCTTTCTGCCTCAGCCTCCCAAGTGCCGGGATTGTAGGCCTGTGCCACCATGCCTGGCTCTCAATTAACTTTAAAAGGTGGTTTATTGAGATGAAATTCATTAACATAGAATTAACCTCTGTAAAGTGGGCAGTTCAGTCGCATTTAGTATGTTCCCAGTGCGGGCACAGCTACTTCTACATAGTTCCAAAATATTTTCACAACTGCACAATAAAACTCCTTACTCATTAAGCAGTTTTTCCCTGTTACCCCTCTTCCAAACCATCAATCTTTGGTTTTTCTCTGTGGAACTATTCATTTTGGACATTTCACATAAATAAATAATATGTGATTTTTACTGTCTGGTATCTATCACTTAGCATAATGTTTGCAAGGTCATTTATTTATTTATTGTTGTACTGGGAATCAATTTCTTTATACTTTTGAAAGTGAATTATGTTAAAGTATTACATATTCAAGAATTAAAAACTTTAGCTTAGGCTGAGGCAGGAGGATTGCCACAAGTTCAAGGCCAGCCTGGGCTACATAGTGAGTTCAAGACCAACCTGAATATATAGCAAAAAAAACAACCTTTCCTGTACAATATCTGATAATCCTTTCTCAGTCTGCACTCTTCCTTATCATCATAGCCACACACCCTAGATCGGCTGGGGAGGTGTTCAGAGAAATCGGCTCTGCCTTGAGTGATTTTGTACAGGTACTGCACAGCGCATTCTGTTACTTCACTGCAAACCTTGGCACCCTGTGAAATTTGGCTCCCTAAGCCGAGGAAGCGTTTTTATTTGCCTTGGTGCTAATGTGTTTCTCGCTTCTAACACCTTATATTTAACATAGCTGATCAGGAAAACATCACTGTCACATAGATCCCACCTGGCAAGCCATGGGGGACCCTGAGAAGGGGCTGTCCGTCACAGCGAAGGAAACATGGACGTCTAGGAGACCAGTCCTGAAAAGGTTGTAACCAAACAACTTTCACCCCCAAGCCCTGTCCTCATCTCTACATGGAGATTCTAGAACAATACCTCGATAACAGTCATGGCCCCTTTAGTACCTAGAGCATGCTAGTGGGGGAAATGCTTGAAGTCAACCAGGCTGATATCTAATCTCTCCGAGGAATTTTCTCCCACAGGGACAGTTGATCACTGAGCAAATGCTTACATGCCTGTCTTGGTGGGGGCTCATGACACAAAGGTCACTGTGCTCAGCTGAACCCGTCCCAGCCTGAAATCCCCAACTCCTGCCACGCTGCCTGGAACTTCTATGGGTTTGCTATATAATTGCTCCCTGTAAAGTAAACGCAGAGAGTTGGTGCGGCCTAGGCCATGATAGCCAGGGAACGCACCCTGGAAGAACGAGGTGGTGCAAGAGGGACCACATTTCCAGAGCCAAGGAGAGACCAGAAAAAAGTGAAGCCGTTTCGCTGCAGCACATGCTGCGTGGGCTCTAATCTGTGTATCTTTTCTAACGTGTTTCTCTGTATTTCTGCCATGTATTTTGGATCCTTAGTTTGGGGCCATAGTTGTCCCGTAACAAATAGTCACTGCCATTTGTGAAGAGGGTTATAGCAAACTCAAAGGAGTCCTCTGGGAAAATTTATCCGGGAGCAATGTGTGTGATCATGATGAAAACACCTGGAATCGAGAAAACAGAAGTGGGGTGGTGCTGGTGAGGACAGGGAAGACCTGAGATGCAGGGAGAAAGCCGGGTAGGAAGCGACTGGTGAATGGCTGAGAGGAAGAGAGTCAGCTGCATCACTGCTGCTCTGGCTGGGGATGCAGACCAGAATCACCGGAGGAGGACTGTTGAAAAATCCTGATGCTTGGACCACTTCCTCGAGGATATGATTTAGTCAGCTAAGCATGGGTAATTTTGAAAAGCTCCCCAGTGCAGTAAGGGTAGAAAATCATCAACTTTAGGAATTTTTTGGGTGATTTATTGAGATTTTTTTGGTGTGTGTGGCATTAAGAATTAAATCCAGGGCCTTTAACCTGAACTACATTCCCCAGGTTTTTTTTTTGTTTGTTTGTTTTCCTCATCACTAATTTGCCCAGGCTGGGCTCAAACTTGTGATCTTCCTGTTTCAACCTCCAAGAGTGCTGGCATTACAGTGGTGTGCCACCAAGCCCTGGTGATTTGTGGTGATTTTAGAAGATATATGTCCTTAGAAAGGGCAGTCATCTTAGTGATGGACACTTTAACCTGAACCAATCCCAGGGACTCCATCTGGTCCAGCAAAACTGATAATGGAGAGGACTGGTCATTTGTCATATCTAGTATTTGAGACTCTGTACCCCTCCTCCAAAACCCCCTACTCTTTGAACAGATCAACCAATCACCTCACAGGCATTTATGGTTTGGATCTGAAATGTCCGGAGACTCATCTGAGCCCTTGATCTCCAGTACAGTGATGTTCAGAGGGGTGACTGGATCATAAAGGCTCCATAGATGTAGGGGCTGTTAAGATGTTGGATCTAGGTGTAGGAAGTATGCCACAGAGTACATAGGGGTGCCTCTGAGGGTGTATTTTGTCCCCAGTCCATCTACCTGACCCCCACTCATAGCCACCATAAGATGAGCCGTTTCCTTCCCTCATATCCTTCTACTATGTTCTGCTTCAAACAGGCCCAGAAACAATGGAGCCAGATGACCATGGACTAAAACTCTGAAATCATAAGCTGTTAAAGTCATTTCTAGATGCCCCCAAAGCCTCCTGTGATCATAGATGGGGCCTCTAGGAGGTAACCGGATCACAGAGGTGTGATACTCATCAGTGGGTCCATTCTCACTGAATGAATTGATAGCTAGATGTAATGAATGTATAGCTAAATGTGATGCTGGCAGGTGGACCCTGGTTGGAGGAGGTGGATCACTGGGGTCCTGCCCTGAAAGTTAAAGTTTCCTTTCCAACTCCTCCATTATCTGTTCTCTGGTTCCCTGCTGTTATTCTGTAAGCTGATCTAGTCAGCTTCCCTCCACCACGCGCCTCTGTCTGTGCTGCCCTGCCTTGCAGCCAATTGACAATGCACTGAAACCTCTACAACCTATGAGCCCAAATAAACCTTCTTCCGTTACCTTTTCAGCACCAGGCATTGTGTGCCAGCAATGAGAAAAGTGACTAAGATATGAGCCAAATAAATCTTCCCCCTTTAAACTGTTATGCTCAGAAATTTTGTTATAGCAAACAAAAGTTGACTAGTGTACTACATCATGCCATAGATTTATCCTCTTTGTTATCCTTTTATTCCCACCTTACAAGCGATGAAACTGAGATTTTAAGAGTCCTGATAAAAGCTTGGGTCACCCTCATCACTTTGTCTTTGACCATTAGGCTCTATTTGCTTCCATAGCCAGAGGCGGTTCATGGTGGAGAGAAGGTCCTCTCCCAACATCTGACTGCCAGGACAGTTGACCTTTTCCACTAGGAGACGTTCAATGTATTTCTCACACTCCAGCTTCTGCAAAGAATTCTCAGAACAGACAGCACAAAAATGAATGAACTTTCACTGAGATGTTTAAAAATTATTTTTTTCTAAAGGATCAGTCTAGTATGCATGAGATGAGTAATGTTAGAGAAAAATAAATGTTATAGATTCTAAAAGAAATTTATAATGGAAGGTTTATATCTTAATAGGGTGATTTGGGGGAACAAATTTCTCCCTTATAACATACAATGGTCCACAAATATAAAATATTCACATTTGTATTTTTTTTTAAATAATAGCAATGCGATTAGAATTTCATTCTGCTTCTGGTGAGACAAAGTTGTGTATCTCAAGAAAACATAAAGTTAGGTAAGATAAAATATACAAGCATAATTTTAAAAATATAGGTCACTTCTACATCATTGTCATGATCCCATAATTGAGAAAGTCCCAAGTCTTAGATGCTTATTTGTTGTCCTTAGTAAAATAGAGACAAGGCGTTTTGTGTTCCCAGATTATAGTATTCCATTTCACTTTCAACATTTCTTGTGGAGCCACAAAGTCCTTCAGGACTCCACTTCCTAGGATTCTGCTAATTATCAGTGATGCTACCAGGAGACCTTGCAGCAAGACTCTGACACACGCAGTCAAGTCACAAGATCGTCTGTGCCTTTCCTTTCTAAAGCAAAGAATTCCTTGTTTCTGTTTTCCAGCTTCACTCTCCCTTCTTCTGGGATGACTTGCTTTTCAAAAACTTCGGGAGCCCTAATTAACCCATGGGGACATTGCAATATTAATGTGAGACAAATATAAAATAGTAAACAACCACAGCATTAAGAAAAAGCAAACTCCGATGCCTTCCACTGTGTGTACAGAAGACATTATACTGCTCCTCCTTATAAATAAGGGGTTTGCAATGTGTCGTTCCTTTTCTGCTGGGGAGGGGGCTGCTTATTGATGCTGCATCTGTTTTGTCAGAGCGTCAGCTAATGGAGAAAGTTAATTGTGTTGGTTGTAAGGCCACCTGTCACACACATGCCTCATTTCCATACTAATGGTCCAGCAGTGGCAGGCAGTGTGCTGTCTGCAGTAACAGCCACTGCCTCTTTGGAAACGTGGGCCAAATGTGCCTATGCAGCAACTGTAGGCCTCCAAGCGGATGCCTCTAGTATTGTGTGGAGCAGGGCTCAGATTAACCCCCTACTGGCGGCTCATACCGGGTGTGTAGTTAAGCAAGGCTGTTGTAAATGCTGTTTGGGGGCCAGGACTAGTCCCTGTGAACCCACTGGGAGAGACACCTGGGACTTCAGAGACCCAGAAAACTGTTCTCTGTATGGCCTCCATAGCATACAGGGACCAGGGTGGAGGGAGAATCCTTCAAAGTCAACTTCTCCTTTAAGAACACTCTCTAGATATTATTTCACTGGAGTGCTGAGTCTTTTTTTCCATGATCATTTTCACCATCATCTTCCTTTCCTTTTTGAATCAATACACACACCCAGGAAAATCTACAGGTACTGTCCTCAAGCACAAGGCAGGGGTTGGCTTGAGAGCTCTGGGTCATAAGAATTCCAGTTGTCCCTGAAATGGACAGAAGCAGCCTCGAGACCCGCCAGTGAGGCTCACACTGTCAACAGCACTACCTCACCCAGTGTACTTTTTACAAATCGCTTGAATGTCAGGCAGAGTTGAGGAATCAATACCCTTTGAGAGGAGGTTGATGAATATTTTAGTGAATATTAGAGAAGTGGCTATCTGCTCAATGAAGCCAGCCAATAAAACTGACAGTTATTTCTTCCTGGCTTCTAACCCTAAGGATATAGGAAAATCCAGATTTGGTTTCTTTGGGATCCTTTTGTATATGGCTTTTCATGACCTTACACAGCCATTGTAAAGAGATTTGGGGCCCAGTGCCAGATGCTGCAGTGCTGCCCGCTCTTAGAGAGATGGGGAACACATGGGCCAGGCTGCTTACATTTTTAAATGGCCTATTTTGATGGAACTGATGATTATTTGAGGCTGGGATCTCTCTATTCTTGTATCAGCGTAAATTTTGAGTGGATGTGATAGTTCAAAGTCAGACAGGAAGAAGTTCTGGTCACATAAAAATGTCCTAAGCTGTGACATTCTCTCTGGGGTAAAACAAATCCCTGCTTCTCAGCCAGATAAATGTATGTGGTCTGTAGTAGAGCTATGAGGAAGTCCAGGAGGCCAGGCCATGGAAGGATGCTGAGAGTTCTAAATGTGACCATCATGGTTTTTGTCTAGAGCCCCCAGGGACCTCACAGGCTCATAGGTGGAGCTTTGGGAAGGTGCTTGGGTCATGGGGGCGCTATAGCTGTCTTGTTCGGACTTAGGGTCTGGTCAGAAGAGGCAGGTGACTGGGGCATGACCTGGAAAGGTGTCTCTCCGTCTCCAGCTCCTCTTTTCTCTCTCTGATTTCCTGGCTACCATGAAAACAGCAGCTTTCCTCAGCTCAGCCTCTCTCAGTTTCTATGTTTGAGCCTGAAAAACGTGGACTGAAACTTCTAAAGTGTGAGGCAAAATAACCCCTTCCCCACTTAAGGTGTGGGGTCAGGTAGTTTATCCCAGCGACGAGGAAGGTGACCTCTGCATCTCTCAACACTTAAGCTAGTGAGCAGAGATGGTTCACAGAAGACACGTCTTGAGGATTGGGAGACGTGGACTGGAAGCATCAGCCTGACTCTGTACCATCTACTCTGCTCTGCTACCCAGGGGTTGCTCAATAAGATTGCTATGTAAGTGACTGTGAATGAATTTCTTCTGGAAACACTAGCTTCTCAATCACTTAACACCCCCGGATTTTACTTGCTTTCCTTGGCAATACCACTACTACATACCTTCTCTTCTCTAGCTCTACTGTGACCTGAGTTTTATTTTCTTTTGCTTAATTCATTTCTATCAGCCATTAAAATAGATTTTACCTTCATTTGTTCCTTTTCTATGCTTAACATTATTGCCAAATTAATTACCACCATTCTTCTGCTCAAATCGCTCATTTTGTCAAATTTTTGTATGTGTGCATGCATGTATGCATATGTAGTATGAATCCAGGGCCCCATGCATGCTAGGCAACAGGTCTTCCACTAAGTTACACCCCAAGCCCCAAATTTTTGTTAATTAAAACGCCTCCCATTGCTGGATTTTTTTTTTTTTTACAAGATGATGCTGGAGTGTAACCATGGAGGGTTATTTTGCTCAATTTGGGTAGAAATGATGAACAGGTGAAGTGTACCTCCTTTAGTCTTAGCGGTTCCGAGCTTTGAATGCCAGAAGCTCTCAGTTTGCAGACCTGAGTCTTGAGTGCTAGGAGTTCTCAGCTCCCCAAATTACCAGTTTTCCTTACTGCTGCCCTAGAAGCTGGAGCCAGCAACTACTAGGAACTCAGAGGCAGACAGAGACAGCAGTTCCCGGCAGCTCTCTGTCACTCTCCACTGTTCTCTGGTCTCAGTCATTCTTGGGGCTTGGCATTCCTTGTTTTTATCATCTCTGGCTGCGGGCAACTTTAGGTGTCAGTCATCCTCCGAGTTTCCAGCCCTGGCTTCTGTCCACTTTCAGTAGCTGCAGACATTAGTGTTACCTATTTGGGCAACTAGCTCAGCCTGCTCTACTTAAGATAGAAATCATGAATAGGCAAAATAAAATGACTCAAAAGAGGCCTTATGAAGTCTTACGCTACACCATAAGGAGGAGCAGTACATAGGTTGAATCAGTGTGGGTGAAAGAAAGGCTGCTTATATAGGCAAATGGCACGCCATGCATGTGCACAGTGTCCTGACAGCTAACCAGCCATTCTACTTAGTCATGCCAGGCTGCATGGGCAGACTGGACCCTCCTAACCTGGCCGTCATGGGTAGGTGAGAGCCAGAGTGGAAACATCTGATGCAGCTCTAGAGTCATCCAGAGATTTTTCAGGGTAGTGTCATCTGGTCCCCTTGTGAGACACCCAAAGCCACCATAACCAAAGCAAATCTCCTGGAGCAATTAAGAGGAATTTGGAATAGCCATAGTTGTCAAAGACAGAAAAAGGAAAATTAATTCTAGGGAGTGCCGCACCCTCATTTACTGTCTCATGGAAAGAATAACAATCAGAAAAAAGAGAGGAGTCTGCATTAAAACTGCTAGCTTGGTGTTTAGGTCAGAAGGTACAAATCAATGGCTATAATAAAAGGACATTCGTGGGGCAATGGGTGGTTCAGGAACTAAGTGACTGCCAGTGTTGGGGAGGACAGGCTGGGAAGGGGGAAGAAGTCCCAGGCCCCCTGCTGGACATTGATTCCTGATCTGTGTGAGCTTGACATTCAGGGCTTTCAAAAAATTATCCTATGCCTGAGGAACAGCTGGGTAAAATTTTTGGGCTGTCTTTTCACCTTGTTGGTGATTTCTTTTGCTGTGTAAAGCTTTTTAATAAGGCAAGATCCCACTTGTTGGTTCATTTTAGTATTTCATATGCAGTTGAGGGCTTTGTTCCGGAAGTCTTTGACATAGGTCGTCAAGATTTCTACCTATTCCTTCTTCCAGAAGATTTAGTGTTTCTGTTTTATATTTAGAGCTTTGATTCATTTTGATTTCAGTTTGGTGCACAATGATAGACATGGGTCTAGTTTGAGGGGTAAGCATGTGGAAAGCCAGCTTTTCCAACACCACTTGTTGAAGAGGCTGTCTTTCTTCCGGTGAACGTTTGGCCCCTTAGTCAACAATAAATTTAGTGGCTGAGTATGTTTGTAGCCAATGAGATTTGAGAACTCTCTTGACTGGGCATAGTGCTGTGTGCCTATAATTCTACCTGTTTGAGAGGCAAAGATAGAACGATTGTAAGTTTGAGGCCTTGTTGGACAACTTAGCAAAAGTGTGTCTTAAAAATAACATTCCATCTCACTCCAGAAAGAATGACTATTATCAACAAATCAACCAGTCACAAATGCTGAAAGTGCTGTGGGGAAAAAGGAACCTTATTCAAACTTCTCAAGTATCTTTCTAATTCATCTGAAAATCTTACCTATCCTCAAAAGCATGGCTCAAATGTATTTTCCTTCATTCCTTTGAACTTACAGATATTCTATTTGCTACTCCTTTGCTCTCCATCTAGTTTTGCACTGAATTCGGAGTGGTTTTACAAGTACTTGTTTTGTTTACGTTTTTTAGAATATAAGCTTTGTACAGATAAAGAAGCAATTTTATTGAGCAGTTTTCAACACCAATAAAAAGAGTAATGGAGGTAGAAAACAACACCTCCTTTGTTGGTAGACTTAAGGGCTAACTTGCTATTCTTCAAATAAAAGCTGGTGTTCTGCCACTTACTACATAGCAGTGAGCCAATCATCCGCGCTCTCTGGGGCCTGTGATCCTCAGCAGTCAGATGAGATAAGTGACACGCTGCTTGCCTTGTGGATTGTTGAGGATTGCACTGGGCACCTCTGTCTGCAAA
This sequence comes from Dolichotis patagonum, assembly GCA_004027295.1. NCBI lineage: Eukaryota > Metazoa > Chordata > Mammalia > Rodentia > Caviidae > Dolichotis > Dolichotis patagonum. The sequence goes on from PVJX010017884.1 coordinate 14,240, forward strand.
GGCCTTGTCAGCTGGAGGAAGCTGTGCGTTTGAATTTGTGTGTTGCGGGCCGGGGGCTTAGTTCAGCAGCACAAGCACCTGCTTGGCAAGTGCAAGGTCGAGAGTTCAATGATTCCTGGTACCAAAATAAAAGCATTGAATGCATGTGTTGATCAAGAAAGCAGTTCCCTTTCATGGTCATGTGTGCCTGCTTTACGAAGGAGGCATTATAATGCCCTTGAGGAAAACTAAGAAAAAATGGGCAACATGCATTCTAAAGATGACTGACTGCAGAAGGGCCTCCTTAACACTGGGGAGGTGACTGCTCTCAGAAGTCAAGGGCAGGTTCTTCTCTTCCAGAATTTCCAAAAGGAAATCCACCTCTGCGTGGATTGTAGTGGTTGGGAATTTTTGCGTAAATGTTACAGCATCCCTCCATTTGGGAAGAGACTGAGAGAGAAAGGATCAGTCAGCAAGGGAGAATAAGATGCAAAAAGGCATATTCAGTAAATAGTGATGTTGGTTCTGAGGTAAGGATGACATATTGCTTTAGACAGGGTTTATCCAAAGTGACCATGAGATCAATCATATGAACAGTCAAATACACACTTTATTTTAGTTACTGCATTTTTGCTTCTTAATTTCACATAGGTAGCATATGTTTTCTTGTGTCATAAAGATAAAATATCACTTCCTCCAGATTATTAATATATTTTTAAAGTAAAATCTGTATTCTTCTCCTACCCCCCAAATATGCGTTTCATCAATATTTAACAATTTTCAATAAGATGGTGTTGCCCATCACATACCCAACACTCAGTAAATAGTTCGATGAGTTGATTGAGCTAGCTCTGGTTATGAGCAAATATCACACTGAGTTCATCTTCCTTAGCAAAAATTTTTAAAAACAAAATACTAGGAAAGCTATAGAAGTATGTGCAAAGTGACACATAACAGGATACTCATTGCAGTACTGGTATAGAAAAAGATTAGACATAATTTAAAAGCCCATCAATGGGAACTGGTTATGTAAGTATACCTATAGTGAGATACTGTACACAGCTGGGCGTGGTGGCCCATGCCTGTAATCCCAGCAGGCAAATAGTCAGGAGTTCAAAGCCAGTCTGGGCTACACAGAAAGACCCTATCTCAGCCCTACAAGTAAAAATTAAAACTAAAATATAATATTATGCAGTTTGCATTGGACTATCCACATCACTGGGGAGAGCCGTCAAGACATTTTTTAAGTGAATAAAGCAAGATAGGGTACAGTGTATAAATAGTATGCTACCATTTATTTTTTAAAAGCGTATATATGTAAATATGTGTTTTGTAAATTCATAAACTATGTCTGGAAAGATAAAGAGGAAAACGTAGCAATGCTGCATCTCTGGGAACTGGAACTGGATGTCCGGGGACAGTTCAGTGGGATGATTTATTTTATACTCTATACAATTTTTATCTTTTTGAATTTTTACTATGTGTGTATAATTTCTTTCAGAAATTAATACAAATATGAGAGAAAAGGAACTATAGTACTCCTGTAGGGGAAGAAAGAGATGGAGGTGTACTTACTGAAGGCACATTGTATGGGAGACCCTCGGCCAACAGTTCCACATGTGTAAGTACTGAGTTATTTCTCATAACAAGAACATGAGGAGGGTAAATACCTTTCCCAGACCCACAGCTAACGTGAAGTGGAGACAATGTCGTGCTGGTACAAATTCTCTACGATGAATGTGATCATTATGTATATCTAAAATGTGCCAATAAAATCTAATTGTAAAAAAGTACCACACAGGCTCTATCACTGGACTAAAAAAAGTACTCATTACGCATTTGAAATTCCTATCCACTGGGGCAACTGCTTTGCATCTGGTAACCCACCTCACTATCTTTATCTTCATACGGTTTTGTACCAAGCTAACATAGACACGTTTGACACAGTCAAACATCTGTTGGGTCCACACAGTATGGTGAGAGCTACCAGCAAGGTACACATAGATGTGGGTTCTAAACTGAGATGTGAGTGGGAGTTAGCTCAAGAATTTCTCCATTCAGGTGATTCAGGTGAAGAGATTGGCTTTGTGGAGGTGCTGAGAAAGACAGCAGCCTGGTGACTTTGTCAGACTGCTGCAGAATTGAACCACAGACAGGAGGAGGGGGGAGGGTTCCCAGTGTAGCCCCACCACATCTCTAGCCCTAGATTCCTAGGGTTTCCACCCTATTCTTCCAGTGAATTGATGCAAGCCTGAGTGGATTTTAGCTCCTTACAGGAGAAATGGTCCTAAGAACAGTAAAAAGTAAATCCTAGAAGAGTAACATATAACTGGAAGTTCTGAACTTTTAGAGAAAGTAGTAAGTAGATAATGGAGTTGATTTAGTGAGGAAATGTCATATTGTCTGGGCTTCCCTTGAGCAGTCTCTTAGAACAGCCACTAGGATTTCTTATGAGCAGGATCGGGAGGGAGATGGGCCAGCAGAGGGATCACGTCACCGTCTCCTGCAGGCCCAGGGCACTGCCCTGTGGCTGGACTGGTAGGGTACTAGCAGCCCTCTCCTGTGCTTCTTTTGCCAGCCAATCACACACTGTGTGGCATGTAATTGTGTGACCTGCATGGGACTTCGTCAAGAGCTAATGGATGAAAACTGTTGTCACCCCACAGAGACAGAATGGACCCCCTCTCTTCCCCTCTAGCATTTGGTTCAGGTAGCAAGAATGGTGAAACCACTCAGGCACCAGAGGGCATGAGAAGGTTTATTACCCACAGAGCGAGGCCTTGGCGTGGGGGAGGTGGACTCCCCAGCAGATCCAAGCCAGGCTTGAGACAGCATGGAGGGCATTGGTTGGAGGAGGATTTGGGGATTTGAAACAAGAGAGAGAGCACTCAGGCTTTCTCAGCATTTTGTCCAGATAGGGTGTGGGAGAGAAAGAAGGAGGATCAGGGCTGGAAAGTGGTTTGCAAACATTAAAAGCATAGTCAGTTTCATTACTATGAAGATATTTGCTGGTATTGTGGGGTTTTTTGTTTCTGATTAGTCATAGCCATTCTGCCTCACACATTCGGTTTGTTAGTGCATATCTCTGTGTCAACTTTGACATTAGATATATCAAAAAAGAAAAGCTTACACATGCAGCTAGGATAAGTTGAAGAGAGTTTAACCAAGGGATAGTTAGCAAAAGTGTGGCTGAAACCCAAGGAAACAACAAGGGATCCTGCAATACCCCAGGACTCCATTCAATTTCCACTCTTGCTGGAGGAAGCAAAGGAGGAGATGCTATAAATTGGGGAAGAGGGAAGGATGTGGAAAGGATCGGCTAATAGAAGTTATGTACTCTGGTCAAGCAAATCAGCCACCTTCCTCAAAGCAAGAACCAAGGAGCTCATTATAAACACGGTGTCAGCCAGCCTGACCAGGAGTCCAAGGGCAGGGCTCTCCCCTGAAGCAGTGCAGCAACCAGGACCCAGGGCAGGGTGGAGGGGATCTTCGGGGACAGGAAACGTCCCACCTGGCCCCCAGCTTCATTGGTTTTGCCTTTGGTAACAGAGTGGAAGCGTGGTCTCCAGTAGACAATTTGGTGAAAGAATTTGTTCCCCTGGTGCCCACTGTCCTGAAAGCACCTATGGAAAAGGTCTCGGTGTGTAACACAAAACATTTCTGCTACTTGAAGCAAGTGGTTTTTGTTGCAAGTGTGGCAATAATTAGGAACATGCAAAGGAACATATTTTTTTCATTTTCTTTATCTTTAAAAAAGTTAGAGCCATCCACCAGCATCCGCAAGGCCTGATTCTAGGACTCCCTACCAACCTGTAGCCGCCTGAGTCCCTTGTATAAAATGACGTAGTATTTGAGTGTAATCTACGCAAGTCCTCTTGTACACTTTAGATCACTTATCGTTACCTAATACGCTGCAAATGCTTTCCAAATAGTTGTGCCACATTGCTTCGGGATAAAATCTGTATATGTTCAGTACAGATGCACTATTTTGAAATATTTTTGGTCTACAATTGATTGAATCCACTGATAGGGGTTGAGAAACGGGAACCACGGACAGAGAGCGCCAGCGGCAATGCTGGAAGTTCGGAGTGGAGAAGAGCCAGGGATGTGTGGATGTGTAGGCGCCAGCGCCTGGGACAGGGCGACAGCTCAAGAAATGTTTACTCATCAAACATCTGGCAGAACCACAGCAGGAAGTGGCCTGGGAGGAATCTAACGAACAGTATTGATATTTGCAGGGACTGCCTTAGAGTAAGCGATTTGTCTTATCTATTTTCTCCATACCAAAGTGTAATTCCTTTATCAGGGTGTCTCATCTGCTTGTTTCCCAGCCTGTGAGAATTCATTCCCATAGGAAAAGGTGCACACAGGACAGGAGCACTGAGGCAAACTGGCCATAAAGCAGTTGTTTGCTGTTATCTACTTTGGTTCCTATCCTACTTTCTTCCTGTATGGTAGAAACTTAATTTTGGCACAAATTGGAAACAACAAAGCAGCTTTTCTGAAATTTATTTTCCATTCTAAAATGCATTTGCATTTTCAAATACTTATTTTTGGCTTCAGTTTTCATGCAGTTTTGTTTGTAGCACTAGAAATAGAGCAATGTGACTTTTTGTTCCTTTTATTACTCCAATCTGATGCCCAAAGGGGTGACATCAAAATCATTAAGCAAATGGCAGAAAGCAATTGATGTTTCCAAATAAAAGGTCACACAATAAGGAAAGATGAAAGCAAAATACATAAAATCACTTGTGGGTTTGGCTTGGAAAATCTTCAAATTTTCATCTATCTCTAAGTAAAACACTACACTGAGAACCATAGCTTCAGCTGGCGTTGTCTGGTAACTTTAACATTTCCATTGAACAATAGACTGAATCTGCGGATGAGAGCTGCCTTGGTTCACAAACTTACTTAATTCTCTCCACGATTCTGATCACAAATTGAATTGGTTGTGAACTGAGTCAAATTTCTCTATAAGGTCAACATTGAACCTAACCCTTGAATTTTATTTGGCTAGCATCAACGTTAGTTTCTGACCAGAATCTCGAAAAGATTTAAGTTCATGAACCGAGGTAACTGGGAGAGAGAGAGAGAGAGAGAGAAACCAAAAACTTTTCTTTTAGGTTCCCAGCAAAGATTCTCCAGATTAGGTCTGCTTCAGGCTTTGGCCCTGGCATGTGTGCAGTGAAGCTAAAATTGGTGCAAGAAATCAGTTTTTTGAAAGAACAAGGAGCATGTGTTTTGGGGACAGAGAAAAGCATGTCTCCAAGTGGGGCCCCAGACAATGCACTTGGCTGCCAGAGCCCCCACCCCGAAGTCTGGCCAGCAGCCTAACTAAATGAAGGCTCTCGGTGTGCTGATTTCTCCCATAATCCATTAGTGTCCGATCACAGGGAAATAAATGTATATGGACAGAACTCTTTCAAAGGCAGCTGTCACTTGAATGTGTTGACACAAAATATTTGCTTTCTGCTATGCACATATTAGAGTCTTGTTGTAGTCAGGATTGTGCAGAGAACAATTAGAATTAGGACATAGAATTTATAATATTATTTTAGGGGTCACCCAGAGTTTAACACAAGAAAGTGCAGGAAATCTGTCCACAACAATAAAGACCCAGAATATTCAGGCAAGGGCCTGGATCCCACAGCAATGTCCTGCATGAGTCCAGATGAAAACCTAGAGTCCATGACAATGCCTCCCATGAGTCCAACTGGAGGTCTAGAGCCCATGAGAAGGACTCACGCCAGTCTGTTTTATGGATCCTTGCTGGGAAGGCCCAAAGGTCAGCGGTGGAAGCTAGGAAGTCTGTGCCAGCGGGGTGAAGGAGCTGTGCTGGTAGGTTGAGGATTCTATACGGGAGTCAAGAAGTCACACTCAAAATAAGAACCAGGGCTGTCCTGAAAAGCACCACAGCCATCCTCAGGGACACGGAGGCCCCAGGCTCCTCTGACAATAAGAACAGTTGAGTACATGCCAGAAAGCCAGCATGATGAGTTTCTCTTGGAGGTTAAACAGCACATCTTCCCTTCCAGAGCCAGAAAGTGAACCACAGCCACTCTCACCAACAAGGTCCTGAGCTCTTCCAATGCCAATAGTCGAGCTCACACTGGGGAAGCTAGTGATGGAAAGCTCCTCCAGGAGAACCAACGGCTCAAACAGCAACATGTAGGAGAACCCACAACACCTTGCTTCTCCTTCTCCACGTCTCTATTTATGCTGGCAACTTTCCTCAGGTAGACTATCTACAGTCAGCACCATGCTGATGTAATTCTGCTGGCGTTAAGCTGATCACCACTTTTTAATCCAAAACAACTCTTTAAAGCACTCATAAGTAGAATGCTAGCCTGTGTAGAGCAATGGCGCCCAGCACTCCTCAGATACTAACTCCATCTGGGAAAGCAAATGACAAAAACTTTCACATGGTGGCTGCCCGTGCATGGAAGTCACGGCTAAGCTAATGGAAGGTTTTTTTTTTTTTATTGTCCCTCAATAGTTTGTAATTTTTTGGATGCCAGAGATAGTTTGATGGAAAAACTAGAAAACTAGCTCCTAAGCTACAGCTTTTGAAATCTTCTCTTCTTCCTACCTTATAAAAAATAATTTTTCTTTGTTAGTTCATAAAAAAAACCAGTTTGTGCCATCATTGTTTGATCATTTTTTATGCCTAGATTTGTAACCTGAACTATTTCTAAGATAACAATATGCAATATATTAACTAGTGTTGATTTCCTACTATTTTTTGAAATTCTGTATCATTTATATCCTTTTCTGTTTTTGCTTTTTAAAATAAAAAACAATTTTTCTCTGATTACTTTTTAAAAATATACTCACTTAAAACACTAGTGGACCAGGAATATAGCACAGTGCCTGCCTGGCAAGCACAAGGTCCTGAGTTCAATTCCCAGTATCAAAAAACCTCCCCAAAATCATAAAACACTTTTTGAGGGTTTTCATTCAGACATTCTTTTAAAAGGAAGCTTAAATTCCCTTATATCTTGTAAATTTAAAGGAAATAGTTCTGTTGCATTTTCCCCTACTTTACACACACACACACACACACACACACACACACTCAAAAGCAAGGGCTACTTGGGAGGTTTTGTCTCTGGTAGGTACATGGAGTTGATGACAGGAGTCAGCTTCAACCAGTTCTCCACTGCAAATGATCATCAACCTACGAAGATCAGAGGCCATAAAAACATGATAGAACCTGATGGGTAAATGCCTTCCTCGGATCGCGGGGACCGGATAGAGGAGATGCACTGCAGCGCTAGTGAGCTGCGGGAGTTTCTCAGAACACTCTTGCCCTCACCTCCAAACAAGTCTCCGGAATTCTCTTTTCTCCTTTCAACTCCATCCTGATCCCTAGAAACTATAGCTTGAGTGGAGGATTCTGCTGCAAAACTTGAAGTAAATTTATACAGATATGAGAGAAAAATCTATTAGAAAGTATTTTCTGTTCTGACAGAACAGAAAGAGGACATAGGAGATTACAGACCAGTGAGATGGATTATGGCTTCATGATGTGTCTTGTAGTTCAAGGGCTGATTAAAGATAAAGGAAGTGTTGATTAATATCAGTCATTTTCCCTCCCACCCTTTATTACCTATGAATGGACACTCTTCATATTATAGCTCCTAGGGAGGTACAAGGTACCAAGAGGCATTCAGCATGTGTTCACTGAATTAGCGTGAAGGATTGTAGTGCATGACTTAAACTGATTCACACAATGCAATTAATAAAATTTATTACAGAGAATAGGGTTTAAATCTTTTCATACTGGTTCTTTTTTCCTTGTTATTCTAGTAAGGTGTTTTAAACTACAGGTAATATATAAACAAAGTTAATTCATATTTGTCCTACAGTAGAGAGTTCTACAGTAAGTTCTACAGTAGTTCTGTAAATCACCGTATTTTCACTGAGGAAAGTGAAGAAGAAATCAAAAATTAGTCTGGACAGACCATAATTTTAATCTTATCTCTCACTGGATCCAAACCTACAGATGACCTAACATTTTGCCACTGACCCCTGCTGGTAGTCTCTGGAATTGCAGGAACAGTGGGTAAGAGGTACTGATCCCTTGAAGGACGTAATTTGCAAATCCTAATCTACTTCAATGAGCACAGTTACTGAAAACCTTTGCCACCTTTTTCAGCATCCACAGCATACAGAATTAGCCTACTAGTGGCTTTACTGTTAGTAAGAACATGTGAGTAGTGTTTTCAATAATTTTTCAGTTTACTCCATGCCATAAATGCATTAGATGTTGGGAACGCAAAGAAGAGGCATGTAATGAAGGAACTTGCATCCTATGAGGAGGGAAAAGTTGGCCACAGTTTGAGCTCTTTATTACAATAGAGAGTATGGACCAACCTGTGAATTAGTTCTGTGAGCAAATGCTTGGTGAATGCCTGTTGGTCACTTACACCTCTCTGGAAGATGAGGAATGAAAACGTTCCTTCATATAAAGCAAAGGCTGAAAGAGGGAAATGTTTGCTGGGGACATTTAGAATAGATACCTAATCAGAACATACAGAGTCAGAAAGTCTGGTTGGCAAGGTGACATGGAAGCCAGTGTCTGAAGGAGGAACCAGTGTGAGGGGTGGGAGAAGGCACAAGGAAAAGAGCCAGCACCCAGATCCCAAGGTGTGGGTCACAGAGGAGCTGAAGGCAGCTGCATGGGTGCAGATGGAGCCAGATGGAAGGACAAGGTGGTCAGGCTGGGCCTGTGGGCCAGGAGATAATGTCCTAAACTCTTCAAGCAGCCAGCCAGCTGAAAGGCTGTCATGCTGTTTTATGTTTTAGTTTTTATATTTTACACTAGAAATGAGAAAACTACTTTTAGTTTGCAAACCCTACAAAGATAGGCAATGGCTGGCTTTGTCCTGTAAGCCATAGTTTGCTGACCAGGGTCACAGAATAAAAGGAGTCAGGCTTAATTCACGTATGGTGGTATATATCTGTGACACCAGCTGTTCTGGAGGCTGAGGCAGGAAAATCATAAGTCTAAAGTCAGCTTGGATAACTTGGCAAGACTTGGTCCCAAAATTTAAAAATAGTAAATAAAAAGTGTTGGAGATATAACTCGGTGCATAGAGCACTTGCCTAACATGCTCAAGACCCCAGGTTCATTCCCCAGTGAGAGAGAAAAAGGGGGGGGGAGAAGGAGGAGAAAGAAGAGAAGAGGATACAAAAGGGGAGGGCAGGGGAGAGAAGGGGAGGAGGAGGGGAAGAGCAGAAAGGAAAGGAAAATGGGCAGAAAATGAAAGAAGGTAGATGTGAGAGGGTAAGTAATGCACATCGGCCATGCTTTAAGACGCTCCAGACTGCAGAGTTCACACTGCCTCAGCGCCCTGGGGGAGTGTTGATGGGGCTCAGATGTAAGAGCTGATATTCTGTATTTGGAAGATCACTCATGCAAGGACTGTGTAATCAAGGTACTGGATGGGTCAAGAAATCACCCAAGATCTCTTGCAGAGATCCAGGTGCGGTAAAGATGGGATTTAGAGGTAAATGCTTGGTCTGTAGGGATTGGAATGAGCAGTTCCCAACAGGGAGTGAAGTGAAATGAAGCACAGCTTATCACATGTGTGAGCTGAAAGAGAAGAAGCTAATTATTTCTGGCTTGCATAAATGATCTTCAGTCTGCCATTGAGCTTGGAGACCTAGAAGAAAGCATCTTAGAGGGAAACGCAGTCAGTTCCATTTTTTAAAAAATACTGAATTTCAGGCCCTTAGGAGCCATAATGGTAGGAAATATTTAATGAGGCTTTATCAAGCACCAAGCACTGTTCTAGATGATTACTTGAATAAGACCATTTATTCCTCACAACAATCCTACAAGCAGGTACTAGGATTCTTCCCATTTCATAGATGAGGGGCAAGAAGTTAAGTAGCTGGGCCATAGTGGAAATACCAGGCAATAATAGATTCAGGATGGAGAGAGGGATGTGACCAGTCACAGACTTCTTGCGTTACTACTAATTGAGAGGCCAGGAAATTCAGAGGGAGAGTAGGGCTGTGTTGTATCCTTGGGAAAGCGAGGTTGATGTTTTTGAATGGATAATGTGAACCACTATGATTTAGCGGGGAAAATACTGGGATGTTAGTATTTTAGGGGCTCTTTCTTCAAGTTGAGCAGTGGAGAAGAAGGCCTTGAACCAAGAATTGTAGGTATCAATGAAAAAGGAAGGAGAAGCCAGTGTAGTTGAGCGTGCCTGTAATCCCATCTACCTGGGAGGTTGAGGCAAGAGGATTGTGAACTTAAGGCTACTCTGGGTAACTTAGACCCTGTTTCAAAAAAGCAAAAATATAAAAAGGAGTTGAGGATGCAGATTAGCACTGGAGCACTTGTATAGCTTGGGACCCTGGGCTTCATCTCTAGTACTGGTTAAAAGAAAAACACTGAAGAAAGAAAAAAGAAGGAAGGTAGAGTTGTTTTGAGTAAGGATTTTCTTCACTACATATGGAAGATTCTCAGTGTAGAAGGGCAGTGCTGAGTCTGAGAGACAGGCAGCCTCCCATCACCCTTGCATCAAATGAGATGGGGAGGAATGAGCATCCTGTCCTGAAGAGGTCCTGGGACAGTGTTATCCCTTGCCAATGCTGTCCCCAGCCTTCTTTCAAGGCAAGGGGACAGAAAGAGAATTGAGGACATTTATGAACCATTACATATGGACTACGAGTTTCCAGGACAGAACAGAAGAGCTGAGGAGGAAGTTGGTTCAGGAGAAAGGAGGAGATCCATACAGGAGGAGCTCGGACTTGAGTCGTGATCGAGGAAGATGGGTTGTGTAGAGTGCAGCACATTTGGCTGAGTGGGAAGTGTTAAAATAATACCTTGTCACTCTCCTGATGAAAGTCTTGGAGTTAAAAGCAGAGAACTGCTGGGCTCCTTGGGAGGTGGCCTTGGCCTGAGTGGCTGCGTACACAAGAACATTATCAGTTCTTGGCTAGGTGAAAAGTTGGTCAGTGATGGGCAGATTGAGGCTATGGCTCAGCGGTGAGGTAGTATATCTGGATTGATGGTGTAGCCCTACAAAGTTGCTTAGCAACAGATGCCCAGGGTACCAGGGCAGGGCATCTAACTCAGAGAGTCAAGTAAGTGTCTGCATCCTCAAATACATCTCCTTATCATTATCATTATAATAAATGGCTAAGATTTAGTATAGTTCAAGGAAAAGGATGCCACAATTGCAAGTTCCTGGAGGAACTGAAACCGCTAGCTCCTTCAGCCTTTAATCTGCGTCTTCCATGTCTTCAGTTAAAGCCACCAACTTTCCTGCATCCTCAAGCCAGAGTGAGGATAAGGGAGGTTCAAAGTCCTGCTGTTGATGGTCCACAGGATCTTCCTGGTGAGAACCTCCTTCGAAGACTTCCTCGGAAGCACCCACCTTCCCCAGCCGTCTTGATCCACAGGTATCTGATCTGGGCTGGGTCCTCACAACTGGGAGCACAGTACTGGCTGCTACTGTAGTGCGTCTCTCACGCTCTCATTTGTACCCTTTTGGGGGCCCCCTCGAAGGCACACAAACATCTGTATTCCCTACACTACGGAGGCAGCACAATGCTTTAAGCCTCTCAGAAAACCTACAGGACAGTTAATATGATTTAAGCCTATATTTAAATTTTATGAGACTCATTTTCAAGGCTAATAACCCAGTTTACTGTGCACAATATCAAATGCAAATTTTATTACTGACTTGGTAAAAACCAAGACATCGTCATTAGCATATCTCCCTGCATCACCCTTTTTAGCCAAAAGGTACACCAGGAGTAACACTGGGGGTTTTTATATGTGCTGTAAATTACAGTTACTATCTCATTAGATAAACACATTTAAAATCAGGTTATCATTCACTTATATATCAGAAAGTTGTTTGTTCAATTGCAGCTAGTCTCATCTTCTAACATATGGTGCATGAAATTCTTAGACTAATAAAATTTCAAGGTACGGGGAGCTGGTGTCTTGGAAAAAACTGTTTCTGCTCCAGAAATGGCTCGATATAATCTGTAATTGCTTCGAAACAATTATGCAGCAGGCTGTTTTGTACTTAATAGTATTTACATCCTTGGTTTTATTAGCAACAAAATGTGAGTGGAACTTGTGAAAGAGAAATTAATTTTTCCACTAAAGAATGTAAACTTTTAAATGAAGACTCCAGCAGATTGAGGGGACTAAAAACATGGGTATCAGTTTAGATTCTGATTTTTTCACTTTCCTTTTATTGTGATGCTTCCCGTTTCTCATGAAACTTTTTATGCCATTTCATTTTTTAAAAAACCCTCATAATACTCAGACCTCTAGTTTGAACTTGTGCTTTTAAAGATGTGTGGCTTTGTGTGGATGGTAATATCCTATTAGAGAACTTTGCAAATGTCTCCGAAAGAAGAAAAGCAAGGGCAATGCCTAGGTGTAGCCAATCTCCCGAGGACACTCAGTATCCATCTCACAATGAGCCAAGACCAAGTATTCTCTGAACCTGCAACATTCTTATTATGAACAGGGCATGGAGATAATTTCTTTTTGTTAAACCATGTCCATAAAGACTATGAAATTCTTGAACTGTCTTGGCAGTGTGGAGCATTAGGAAGGCGTCAGAGCCAGCTTATCCATGTATAAAATGAAGACACACATACCAAACCCACCGGGGTTTTCTGAGAATTCTACTTACTGCATTGAAAAGCAAAGACTATTCTAAGTGCTGGGGCAGTACAGAAATGTTAGCTGTCACAAATGATTCCTAATTCCTGTGGTTTGAATTAACATCCAGGCTCCATAGGCAGCACAGCGCTTTTAAGTATTTCCGTTTCACCTGGTCTTTCCAGGTGGCACTTTCTCTCTGGCACATGATCCATGTTTAGTCAGCTACTGATGGGACCTTAGGGCCTATTTTGACTTTTCCATCAGTACTATATGCTTAATCAAATGATACATTCTATGCTTTGTTAGCATTTGTACTGAAGTAGCTAGTAACATTATTTTTTCATCTTGCATATTTATAATGCAAGTTTGTTGGAGAAAATTGCCAAAGAAAAAAGTCATTTCTAATTCCATATCCTAGTCTTAGTTCACTTTGATATATTTTCTTGCCTGACAGATTTGTATGCATAAATCTATAGATTGTGTGTAAAACATATATGTGCCCATATATCATGTGATTTAAAATCACCTGAAACCCACACAGTGTCTTTTGGGGGACCATACAGTTTTCTGGGGGCCTAATTTGGAGGGTGATCAATAGAGAGGGGAACAAACTGAGTCAATGAGGTCAACCAAATCTATCCCACCTGATTATGGGATAAACAAGAAAACCACTTGAACATCTTATCTCGCCTGCGTGTTAATGGAAAAACTCCGGGTGCTTGGTTTGCATTTTATCACTGTCACGCTGTGCTTTTCTACTAGGGCTGGACTCTTCCATTTGAATTGACATTGAGGCTATTGCTAAGAAACTGAAGAGAAGCACAGTTTACATTCCACTCCTTGAAAACATGCAATAAAAACACAAAAATGTTTTGTCATGCATCAACATTTTCACATAGAAACAGAAAATTCTATTCATCACGTGTTATCCAAAGATGTACAGAGCCTTATTCTTTTTTTTTTTTTTTGCTTCCATTTTCTTATGTTGGGATATGGTTTTTAAGACAACATGTAGTAATGAAAGTAAAATCACACCAAAAAGAGTAGATCACCAAAAAGATTAAAATCAAATTACACCAAATTACACCAAAAAGAGTAAAATCACACCAAAAGGCAAGAAATGGGAAACAAGATAGTGTTTACTGGGCACCTGTTAAGTTCTAGCTACGAATCCTAAACACACCACGTGCATTTTCCTATTTGATCTTTAAAATATGTTTGGTAGAACTGAGATATCAGCCCTATTTTAATGAAAGGAAACTAAGACTAAAAACATGAGATGTTTGCTTAAGGCTAAATACTACATTATAGAGCCTTGATTAGTAAATTCTCTTGATATAGCCTTCTGAGTATACTCAGGATCCAACCACTGCAGAGCCTCATTCTTAATTATGGAGCAATTAATGTATTCTTCTACTTGTAATGCCAGTCACTATGTAAAACAACAAGCAACTGCTGTATGGGGGAGGTGGGGTCAAAGCTAAGGGGCACCAAAGATGCCTGAGTCAACTGCAGACTCAGTTTTAGCCACCTCTTCCTGGCTCAGATCTTTTAGACCAGTATCCCTGTCCATGATTTTAGAAGGATTACTGCTTCAAATTTTTACAACTTATATTTTCTTTCTCTCTCTTTTTCTATTTCCTCTCAGTTCAGGTCTTCTTAGTACCCTTGTCAGTCTGTGGGCAGAACCTGGGTGTCTTTAGAAGTCCTGCTGATTCCTATCTGCCACTGCTGCTTCCTGCATTACCACTTCTATCCTGCCACATCCCAGACCACCCAATTGTGTGCAGAGGAAAACAACTGTCAGGAACTTAATGACCCGGGAGCAATCTGTAGAGGGAATATCTTAAACCTCAGAAAAAGATTTGTGACTAATTAGAACTTGTTTAATACTAACTAGTTAAAGATTATACAAAAATAGTACACCACCTTTAAAACAATCAATTCTTCTGTTATGATATGGTTCACAGTTATAGCCCCCACAAATACATTTCAACACTTTAGACCATGCAGAATGTTTAATATTAACAAAGTAGTTGTGTTTACAATATGGGCGATGGGGGGCTGGTGACTATTCAACAGTCTCCCTCTTTGGGAAGAAGTCCGGAGGTCTTTGCAGGGAGCTGGTTTCTGTGGTCTGGCACAATGCACCCACCGTGATTTCAGCTGGGCTTTCCACACCACGAGGCTGGGATGATACATGCATCACTGGCTCTTGCCAGCCGGGCAGCCAACTGCAGACTATCACTGCAGTATGGGTTCTACTTGGCTCGCTCGAGCCCTAAGTAAACAACAACAAACTCTCCCATTTTGATTCAATGATGTTCATGCCATTACTTAGTCCTAGAATAAACACTCCCTTAATTAAATAATTTTATAAAAAGCATTTTATATGAGACGGCTTTGTTACATCACCAAGGATGTCCTTACACAGACTCAAGGAAAGGTTGTGGGTGAGCGCGAGCAGATAATACATGGGATGTCTGCACGTTATGGTTTGCAATCCGTAACAGAATCATCTATCTCAAATACTGTGAAGATTAACAGGAAAGCAGCTCTGTCCTTCTATAGTGTCCATGGTGTGAGAAAAAAGTTCTTCCGGTTGGTTTGCCATTATGTCCCAAATGTCTGTTTCAAATACAGAAGCACAAGGGAAGGAGTTTCCAGGGAGAAGGAAGAACTTCAGGTCACATGGGAAGCAACAGCTGTCTTGAAGCTTCTGCACTGTCACCTTTGGAGCAGATCAGGAGCCCCTGGACGGCACTCTGTAACCAAGTCACTGTCAGATCTGTCCCCGAGCAATGGTGTAATGGGGGTGGGGTGTGTATGCATATTTTTATCTAGAAGCCTAAAGATCTGATTTAGATGCAAACAGATACAATTTCCTTGTATATATGAAATCATATATATGATTATATGAAAACTATACAGTTATATATTCCACACAATTTTTATTTATATATAAAATTGATATGCAGGATTTTAATGTAATTTTGTGTAATTATACGCACATCCATATGATTGACAGAAAGAATTTTTATCCACTGCCCTCTACTCCATATTCTTGAAAGAAAAAATTATCTGAACCAAAAAGTGGGATTTAAGCTTGCCTCCAATGGCTCGCTCCTCCTGATGGTCTCCTGTGGTATTTCCTGTGATCCAGTGGTGCCACCCCACCAGGACCCTTGTCACTCCAGCCCAGCTCTTGGTCAGTTTTCAGGGCAGAAATTCAGTCCCTGCTTCTGTCCTTGCAGGGACAAGGACCAGCGCTCACCCCCACCTTAACTCCTCCCTTGTCCCTTTTCTTTCTCTAGCGAAGGGCCCCAACGCTTTCTTCTTCCTGTTCTGGCTTTGAGATCTCGGTATCTAATCTGCTTTGAGACACTTTAGTCCTCCCTGTTTGCTATTTTTGTTCATCGTATCAGCCTTTGTAATCTCAATGTTTTTTGTTCTTTTCTTTTAAAAATAGTTATTGGCTCTTAATACTTACAGATTTAGAACTCATACTCACTTCACTGGTACCTAATTTTTGTCTTTAATTTTTAACCTTACTTTATGTTTTTTAAGTTTTATTTTAAAGAGAATAAAACTAAGCAAAATAAAACAGAATAAAGCCAATCAAAACCAGCGTGACATAAGACTTCAAAACAATATAAAATCAACAGTGGTTATCATAATGCTTCTTGTTATTTTAAAAACAGCTGCAGATAGTAAAAATCAAACCAAAAAATCAAACCTAGAATCAAATAATAATGCTGGTACAACATACTAGACCCTATGGACACAATGAAATCAGTCCTAAGAGGGAATTCTATAGCTGTGAATGCCCACATTAGAAAAACAAGGTAAGCCTAAATAAATAACCTAATGATGTACCTCGAGATCCCAGAAAAACAAGAATTATCCAAACCCAAAGCTGGTACAAGGAACGAAATTATAAAGATCAGAGCAGAAACTAATAAAATTAAGACTAAAAAAACTACAGATTCAATAAATTGAAGAGCTAGTTCTTTGGAAGAATAAACAAAATAGACAAACTTACCAAAAAATGAAAGGAAGGAAGAGACCCAAATTGATGCAATGAGAAATGGAAAGGGTGAAATCACAAATTCTGCCAAAAATCCAGATTATTAGTAACAACTTTGAGAACCTGTACTCTAACAAAATGAAGAATTCTGAAGAAATGGGTAGATTCCTAGATAAATATACAATAGCAAAGCTAGACCAAGAAGAATCAAACCCTGAATAATCCAATAGCAGGCAATGAGATTGAAGAAGTAATAAAAACAAAAACTACCAGGTAAGAAAAGCTCAAGTCCTGATGGACTCATTGCTGAATTTTATAAGAACTTTAGGGAATATCTAATGCTAATAATACCCCTCAAACTCTTTAATGCAATCAAAACTCAAGAAGAGCCAAGTGTAGTGGAACACACCTGTAGTTCCAACACATAGGAGGCTGAGGCAGGAGGATCACCACAAGTTTGAGGCCACCTGGACTACATAGACAGGAAGATTGCATGCTGCTGATTTGGCCTAAAAAAAGTGTTATAGTGCATCTGTTATAGACAGCATTTGCAAAGGAATAGATGTAATATAGGACACATAATTTACAGGATTATTTTATAATATTCATCCTAAAAGTCAAATGAAGAAGAGTGCAAGAGATCTGTCTGCATGCTAGAGACCTATACAGTCCAGCTGAGGCCCTGGAGCCCAAGGCAATCCTGTATGAGTCCAGCCAAAGGCCTAAAGCTCACAGCAACATCTCATGCAAGTCTGCATTAAGGACCTGCACCAGGAAAATCCAAAGGCCAGTGGTGGAAGCTAGAAAGTCTGCACTGGAGGTGTAAAGCATCAGTGTCACTCCTGATGAGATCTGCTCTGGAGTCAGGAAGCAACATTCAAGGTAAAATCCAAAGAGAACAGCCATCCCCGGCCACAGTGAGGCCCTGCGCTTCTCTGATGATGAGAACAGCCACATTTGTATTGGGAAAACCAGCTGCAACAAAGCCCTTCCAGGAAAATCAGCAGCATGCAGTCTTCTCCTCTCCTTTTATGCCCCTGGAAACAATACTTTGGTGAGTTTTCCAGGCCCAGAACCATTCTGACTCAGTTCAGCTGGGTGTTCTCACTTAAACTGACCATTAATTAGTCCATCACAGATCTCAATTGATGCAGAAAGATGCTTTGACAAAATCTAACATCTATTCATGATAAAACTCCTGGAGATACAGGTCTGAAAGGGCCTTATCTCAATGTGGTAAAAGCCATTTCGGATGAACCAGTGGCCAATGTCATCTTAAATAGGGAGAAGCTGGAAGCATTCTCTCTAAAATCAGGAACAAAACAAGGATGTTCACTGTCACCACCATCATTCAATGTAGTTCTCAAAATATTAGCCAGAACACTGAGGCAAGAGAAAAAAATACAAAGGAAATGTATAAAAAAGGAAGCCAAATTATCATTGTTTGTAGTTGACATGATCTTCTACATAGAAGAACCAAAATATTCCACCAATTGTGCAATAATCAACAAATGGGATCACATCAAATTAAAAAGTGTCTGCTGAACAAAGGAAACAACCAACAGAATGAAGAGAAAACATAGATTAGGAAAAAATTTTGACAGCTATTTCTCAGAGGACTAATATCTGTCATATACAAAAATTAGACTCCCCAAAATAAAGCCCCAAGCAAAAATGGGCAACTAAAATCAACAGACGCTTCTCAGAGGAAGAAATACAAATGGCCAAGCATAAAATGTACAAATATGCAACAACATTCAACATACACGCTTTATGGGGATCAATATGAAGATTACTCAGAAAGCTAAAACTAGAAATTCTACTCTACCCAGCTGTTCTACTCAACACATCTTACTAAAAGTTAGACACCTTATCACAGCAATACATCCACATCTATGTTTGTAGCAGCGCAATTCACAATAACTAAATCTTGGAAGTAGCCTATATGTCCATCAACAGATGAATGTATAAAGAAAATGTGGTACTTATATACAAAGAGTACTACTCTGCCAGAAAGAAGGCTAAACTTGAATCATCTGTAGAAAAATGGATGAACCTTGAGATCATAATGTTAAGCACAATAAATCAAACACACAAGCTTAAGTACTACATGGTTTCTCATACAAAAAACACAGATTATAAGTGAAAAGTAAAAGAATGGAAGGAAGGAAGGAAGGAAGGAAGGAAGGAAGGAAGGAAGGAAGGAAGAAAGAAAGAAAGAAAGATGCAAAGAGGGAAGGAGAAAAGATAAAGATAAAAATAAAGCCAGGAAGGAAGAGAGGGAAAGCAACATAAAGAGAATTAAGATGTGTGGTGAACATGTACAAACTCTTCACAATGAATGTAATCATTATGTACTGAAAATATTTTAAAACAAACAAATAACAAACATACAAACAAAACAGGGACCCTTTTCAGCCTGCATGGCTGACATAGAATATTTTGGAAGGAAGGGGTAGGTCCTGTGACTTTCTGTCCCTTTCTTCTCTATTTCTACTTTCTGGCTATACTGCTTTTAATATCTCCATAGTAACCAATGGTTATAGACCACAGATTCTGACCTACTTAGACCCTTTGTGACGGGGACTTGGGAGCTGAAGGCTCTCTCCCATCTCCTGCTCACACTCCAGGAGTCGGCAGCAAATCTCCCCATCCTGGCATCGTCCATTCATGCTTTTCCTTGGGAAGTTCCCTTTGTTGATGGAGACTCGCACACCTGCTCCTCCATTCTGTGGCCCCCACCTCCCCTAACAGCCCCTCTTCTGACAGGGAGGACCGCAGTGCTGATAGCGGATCCACCCTGAGCCCTTCTGCAGGCGACCGCCCCTGGGAAGACCACTCTCCATGCGAGGATGTGATTCCTCCTGAAGACAGCACTTCAGAGAGTTTCTCCGACAACCTCATCCCTCCTATCCAAGGCCTGGGGGACTGAAAATATAAAGAGGCAGAATTTGAAAACATCCATTTCAGTAAGACCGACAGCAGATTCGTAATCAAGGCATCAATGAGGCCTGGGCTGATGATGATGCCTCTGAGGACTCAGAGATCATGAAAATCTAAGTGGAGTCAAGGGGCAACCCAATAGGTGCCCCAAAGAGAAAACAAAACCAGCTGAAGGCACACTGGATGACTGAGTGAAACTACTTAAGACATTTCTAGGTATTCACAAGGATGACACACAAAGAAAAGAAAATTACAAAGAAAACAACAAAGAACACTAGAGAAATAACAAAGATGATGGCCTGGACCTACTGACTGGAACCTACTCTGACAGAAGACCTCTGGCTGCAGCAGCTTCCCTCCACACTCGGGTCAGGTCAGTCATCAAGAACACAGTATGTGGATTCTAAAGATGGTGCACCTAGAGGTAGCAGGATATGGAGCCTCTCTGAGAGAGACAATGCCAGAATAGAGAGATCCAAACAGAGGGAGATGGGCTCTTTCAACCCAGGAAGAAACTGAAGGGAAAGAAACTGCTCAAATACGAGGTCCTGCGGCTACCATTAGAGAAGCTAAGATTGGCAAGCACTGCACTGTCACCGAGCTGCCTGAATTCCTGCCTGAGATCCACTTGAGTCACCGAACCCACGCCGAAGCTACTGGCTTGAGCTGCCGGAGCGTGGAGCTGAACAGCCCTGTGCGTGGCTCACCCAGAACCGGCCTGGCACATGACCCACCCAGAGGCACCGTGAATTGACATCGCAGCCACACTGAGGTCAGAGGTCGGGGAGCCCTGCAGTTCTCGGGGACCAGCATCAACACGCAGCGAGTGATGGGAATGGGACCCTCCCACGGGAAAGGGACAACCAACTAGACGGCATATTGGAGTTGGGCAGGAAAGGCCTGGCTCTGTAAGGAAGCAGCTTCAGTTGATTGCTCCCCTCGCAGAGCGGATTGGTGGGATCTGCATGGACTGGGCTGGGACCCAGTGGGTTGTCACAAATCAATTGGTTCCCTGAGCACAGCGCACACAGACGCAGTGAAGGCCCATGAATGTCGACTGGCCTGGAGGGGAGGAGCCAGCGTATACTAACCTTGCTTGCACTTCACTCTCTGATAGTGGACAGCAGAGGGCAGAAGCCCCTAGCCTATGCGCTACAGAAGAAACCTTAGCAACAAGAAAAGGGGCTGGGAATTACACTATACACTTGTATGGAAGGAACCAAAAACATGATAAGAGGGAGAAATAAGAAAATGCCCCCTGCCCCCAACCCTGAGAATATTGATCCAGAAGAGGTAAATATAAAAGAGATTGAGGGTAGCAAACAGGCAACATCAAACACAGCATCAGTGGACATAAAGAGATATCTTTGGGACCTCATAAACGAGATCAAAACTGAAATATTAATTCAAGTTAAACAAGAGATAAGTAGATTAATAAAAGAGAGGCTAGGCATCTCTCAAGAAGACACAGACAGAAGAATGGAGGAAAATAAAAAGAAATGTTCCATGAAGAATATAAAAAAAAACCTAGAATTCATGAAGCAGATTCAAAGAGATTACCAGCAAACTAAAGACTCCATAGAAAGTTGGCAAAACCACTTGAAAGAAACCAAAGATAGTCTATCAAAAATTGAACACAGGCTTGCAATGTGTGATCATGAAAGGGAAGCTCTCTTAAAAATAACAAGGGAGTGGCCCTGAAGCAAGGCCAGCAGATCGCTGTAGCTGCTGGTTTCAAACAGGAGCCTAAAGAGAATTCTTTCTGTGGTCTGTTGGCCATTTCAGAACTTTGGTAATGGGATGGTCAATTCATCAGAAAGAAATAGGTGAGTATGGTGGACTTTGGGGGGCTTGCAGGGGACAGACTCTGGTGCCTCGGGACCTGCACCATGCGGCTGACTCGGGGTGCTGGGAGAACAAGGAGCTCCTCCCCTCTCTGGGGGGCGGCTGTGAGTGTGGCAGACTTTTGTCAGCCCGAAGGAGAGAGACCCTGGAACATTGGGACCTGCACCGTGTGGTTGACTCGGGGTTCCGGGAGAACAAGAAACTCCCCCCCTGGGGGCAGCTGAGAGTGTAGCAGACTTTTGGTAGCCCGAAGGAGAGAGACCCTGGCACATCGGGACCTGCACTGTGCAGTTGACTTGGGGTGCCGGGAGAACAAGAAACTCTTCCCGTCTCTGGGTGCGACTGTGATCCTGCCTGCATGTGGGCTGAGAATCAGACATCTTATGTCATCCTGTCCCCCATCCCGTGTGCCCCCTCCCCCTCCCCCCTGCCTAGCAAGTGGGAGCCAGTGAACTACACATCTTGTGAAAAGATTGGCTATGTTATTTAGTATGAGCTCTCCATATGCAAAGATAAGGACAACCATTTGGAAGAAAACAAGAGACAATATGACAGATAGTGAAGATCTCTGGTTGTCTAGCTTTGAAATATATGCTTTCTTATGTCCCATTCTGTTCTGTTTTGTTGTGTTTAGTTTTACTCCCTTTTAAAATAAAATATAAAAAAAAAACAAGGGAGCAGGCAGTAACCATACAAAGACTTGAGCACAACAAAAGCATCTATAACTTAAGAATAAAGCACGTGAATGAAGAAGCAGGAGTCAAAGCAGAAGAACTGCAAAGGCTATTCACAGAAATTATTAAGCAAAACTTCCCAAACATAGAAAAAGGAAATGATATGCAGACATATGAAGCATACAGAACTCCAGCCACCTACAACCAAAACAGAGCTACGCCCAGACACATAATAATCAAGATCCCAGAAATTCAATATAAGAACAGAATATTAAAAGCCATCAGAGAAAAGAAACAGATCACCTATAAAGGAAAACCCATCAAAATCATGGCAGATTTCTCGACACAGACCATCAAGTCAAGAAGAGCTTGGAGTGAAATAATTCAATCCCTAAAGGAGAACAATCTCCAGCCCAGATTGATGTATCCTGCAAAACTCTCTTTAGAAATTAATGGAGAAACAAGATGCTTTCATGACAAAGAAGAACTTGGAGAATTTGTGACCACCAATCCAACTCTTCAAAAAATACTAAAGGACATTGTAGAGAGAGAGAAAAAGAATACTAGCATTTCAGGAACAGTGGCAGAGAGGCCTCACTGAACGGGGCAGATAGTGGAGTGGAACAGAAAAATAGACTACCAATGGCAGAAAAACAACAGCAGAAATGAGGCAGAGAAGATTGGGTATAATCTCTAGTATAGATGGCCTTGAAATATCAACAGAGAGAAACACAGGCA
>PVJX010017885.1:0-37526 GCA_004027295.1 Dolichotis patagonum
CTGCGGGTTCAGCGCCACCTGGTTCTTGGCCGCATCCCCGATCAGCCGCTCCGTGTCGGTGAACGCCACGTAGCTGGGGGTGGTGCGGTTGCCCTGGTCGTTGGCGATGATCTCCACCTTGCCGTGCTGGAACACCCCCACGCACGAGTAGGTGGTGCCCAGGTCGATGCCGATCGCCGTGGTCTTGGCCATGTCGGGGCCCGCTGTCGCCTCCGCGCTCGGGTTCACGCCGGAGTCGGTCGACGCGCTGCGCGACGAAACGCTAGCTGCTTGCCGAGTGAGTGCCGACGAGTCGTTCTCGAGACGCGCAGAACCCTCTCCTGGGAGAAGCCGAGACTGAGCGTTCCTCACGGACTTGCTTACAGCCGAGTCCCTTTTATAAGTCGTTGCCGAGTCCCTCCTACTCGCTCTGGGCCAATCAGCGGCCGCAGCGGGGCTGGCGTTCCCCGAACGTTCCAGGGGTTTCTCCACGGGTCCTGCCCACCCGTGGTCCTTGGACCAATCAGAGGCTAGGGTACCGCCCCTTCTCAGAACTCTCCAGACTTTTCTAGTGTGTGTAGGAGCTGACGGGAGTCTGAGGGGAGGGAGCGGGGCGCGGCCGGTGGGGCGGGAGACAGTAGTTGCTCTTGTCTCCATAGCTGCCCTGCGGCTGGCTGGACGCTTGAGCGGGGGCGGGGCGTAGGGTGGGGCTCAGTGACCGGCTGGTAGGCCTGTGGGGCCTGTGGGAGGTGGGTGTTTGCTGGCTGCGGGTGGACCGGCGTCCATGATAGTGGGGACCCGGCAGGCCGAGTGCCAGATTTCTGCAGGATGCGGTTTAGCGAGAGCCCGAGTCTGATTTATCCCTGGCGGGAGCGACATAACTAAAAGGCGCAGGACGGTGGTGTCCGAGGAACGCGGGGAGAAAGTGCCATGCAGTTTTTCTTAACTGCATAATCTTTAAACATAATCTTTAACCTTACAAGGTTGTGCCGGGCGTGGTGCCTTACATTTGTAATTCCAACACTCGGGAGGCCGAGGCAGAATCGCGGCGAGTTCGAGGCCAGCCTGGGCCACATTGTGAGATCAGGACCAGAGCGAACTGCACAGCGATTCCCAGTCTCAAAAAAAAATCAAAGCAAAACAAAACAAAATCCTTACGTGGGTTAAAATCTGCGTTAGAGGCGCTGTGTTTTTACAAGAGAAGCGGTTCGTAAACAAGTGATTTTTAGGGAGAAAAGGCCACCAGTGTACCTCAAGGACGGATCCCCAGCCTTAGTCCCCACCCGCGTCAGTCCTGGACGTGGAGCGCCCGTCTCCGTCAGGACTGCCGCTCAGGAGAAGCGGGGCGCGGGCGCGGCCGGCTGATGACGCAACTGCGTCCAGCCGCGTTACAATGGCAAGGCCGTTTCTGACCTCAGCGCGGTCTGAGGATCCCGACGGCCGGCCGCACCCGGGTGGCTCAGTCCAGGGCAGGGCGGGAGGGGGGTGGGGGGCGCCGACCTGCGGGATTTGCATGTTTGAGGGGTTCACACGCTCAGGGACTCCGCACTCTACAAGTTTCCAAACTGGATCACAGGCGGCGAGTGAACAGGTGAGGGGGGGAGGGGTTACATCTGGATTGCGTAAGAATCTAAAGTCCAGTAGTGGGTTGGGGAAAGGCCTGCAAAGTTCTCCGGCTGGTTTTAGTCAGCTGTGTGGGGGTACGGGGGGGCCAGGGAGAAAGGAAACCTTCAGAGTGGCAGAGGGCTGGAATTGGTTATAGCCAGAGAAATTAGGGTGCAGCCCGGGAACTGGTGTGGGCATAAGGTGGGCAGGAAATCCTGCCCTCTTCCTGCGTATGTCACTGGCTCCATATCTCGGAGCTCGTGCGCAGCAAAAGGACAGAGAAACTACCGCGTTGAAAAACTTTGTGACAGCCTCATGGAGTTGGTAACAGCTG
Organism: Dolichotis patagonum; assembly: GCA_004027295.1. NCBI lineage: Eukaryota > Metazoa > Chordata > Mammalia > Rodentia > Caviidae > Dolichotis > Dolichotis patagonum. The sequence continues at coordinate 1,919 of PVJX010017885.1, forward strand.
AACTCAGGCTGGCCTGAATCATGGATTCCTAAGAGGGCAAAGGAGTAAGCAAGGCAAATTAATGCCTCTTTAGGAGTTCAGAAAGGAAGATAATCTTAGTTCCACAGGAGCCCGGTAGGATCCTACAGTAAAATCTTTTAGAGACAGGAGCACATTTGAATCCCAGCTCCCTGACACCTTCGGGAGCTGAGAATACCTTTGTCTACTGTGTCCGGTAAGCACTCTGCCTTGTTTGTATCCTGATATTCATAACATTATCTCAACAACAGCCTACAGTTGGAAAGAACCCAGGTGGCTCTGGAGTCATGAATAGCAGGCAAAGGGTGAAGGAAGATTACTCACCCTTAGGAGAGAAGTCCTGAATATGCTGCCTTACAATGAAAACTGAAGACATTATGCTGAGTGAAATAAGCCAAGTCACAAAAGGACAAATACTGTATAATTCCATTTAGGAAGTGTGATAGAAGAATACAGTTTTATTGTTTTTGGGGTTTTTTTTTTTGTTTTGTTTTTTGTTTTGCCAGGGTTTTACTATGTAGCCCAGTCTGGCCTCCCACTGATCCCAGTGATCTTTGTGCCCCAGCCTTAAACGAGCTGGGATTACAGTCATGTGTTACAACACCTGGTTGACAGTTTCTTTATCTGTTTATTTGGTAGTACTAGAGGTTGACCAGGGCATTCACACTGAGCTACACCCTGCCCCTTTTTTGAGACGAGAGTTTCAAGTGGCTAAATTACCCAGGCTCTGCGCCTTGTTACCTCTTTCCTCAACCTGACCAATGACTGCTTAAATTGTTTTAAAAATCACAATAAAAGACATACTGCCATTAGTCCCCCTCAAAATACCCTCATGTTGAGTGCACATACCCATTCTTGCCACTTTCTGAAGGAGTTTGGAAGTCACCTTGGTGCCTTTATTTTTATTTATTATTTTTGGGGGGGGTACCGGGGATTGAACTCATGACCTTGCGCTTGCCAGGCAGGCGCATAAGCCACTGAACTAAATCCCCAGCCCCTGTTTTGTTTTTTGAGACAGGTTCTCACTCTGTAGTTCCGCTGTGGCCATACAGTGTTCCAAATCAATTCAAGGCATTTACTTTTCATGTTATATTGCCTGGGAAGGGGGGAAAGTAACACCACACCAGATCCAGTGAAGAAGGTGGATGGGGCCAAAACACTAAAATATCTTTGTGAGCCCACCCATTTCTACTGGATGGCACTGGACAGTAGCATTCACTGCTTTTTTATATTTTGTTTTTAATCGTACCTCAGACTCGAAAGAGGACTTCTAGAACTACAGAAAGTGGCAACAATAATGGGATTAGTGTGCTGGAAGTGTGTGTGTGGGGGAGTATTTTGAGGGAGATTAGTGGTAATGTGTCTTTTAATGTAATTTTGTTTTTGGTTTTTAGACAAAGGATCTTGCTTTGTAATTCAGGCAGACTTTGAATTTACTATGTAGCTCATGCTGGCCTTGAATTTGTGGCAGTCTCCCAAGTGTTGGAATTGCAGATGTGTACCACCATGGCTGGTCACTATTTTAAAAATCTGAATATTCATTACATATTTTGATCACTCATACCATTATGTAGCAGGTACTAAGAGTAGTTGAGTTGGGCATGGTGGGACACTCCTGTAATCCCAGTATTTGGGAGGCTGAGGCAGAAGAGTCATTTGCAAGTTAGGGATCAGTGTGGGCTACAAAGTGAGCCCAAGGCCAGCCTGAACTACATAGTGAGACCCTGTCTCAAAAAGACAGGAAAAAAAAAGTAGTCAAATTCATTGTTGATGAGAACTGGGGAGTATGAATGGGGAGTTGTTTAATGGATTTAATTTCAGTTTTGTAAGATCCTATCTCAAGGCTCAGGGATATAGCTCAGTGGCACAGTGCCTGCCTGGCAAGTGTGAGGGTGTGAGGTCATGAGTTTGATTCCTGGTACCAAAGAGAAAGATCCTATCTCAAAAACAAAAACAAAAAATGATTAAGATTAAGATGGGGAGGGGCCAGGGGTTTAGTTCAGAGGTGTAAGTGCCTGCTTGGCAAATGCTAGGTTGTGAGTTCGATCCCCTGTACAAAAAAAAAAAAAAAAAAAGATTAGGATGAGCCTGGGATGTAGCTCAGTGGTACGACACTTGCCTAGACTGTATGAGGCTTTGGATTCAGTTCCCAGCACCATAAAGATTATTTACTGAAACAATGGTTAAGATGATAAAATGCATTTTTGTGTATTTTACCCAAAAAAAAAAAAAAAAAAAAAGACACAGCACCTCTGCTCCCTCAGCACTGCTATGTCCACATTTGCCACTGTCTCCTTAGGACTTTTCTCTGCCTCCCCTGTTCTGCACCTCTTCTGCCCCAGGGAGACGCTGTGTTTGGTCTCATTGAAGTGCAGGGCCAGCCAAGCAGGGCAGCTGAGGCAGTGGCGTGGAGGTCCAGTCAGCAGCCTCCCCATGGACTGCAGCTCAGGGCTATCACTCCAGAGCAGCTCCAGTGCTGGGACACTTGACAGATTCTGCCAGAATCTGCTGGGCAAGCCATTGTAACAAAGCCTGAGGCAGAAAGTGCAGAATTTAGTGTGCAAACACCCAAACAGGAACAGAGCACTATCGAGAACAAAAACCAGTGCCCATGCTGGGTCTGGTGGTGCACATCTGTAATCCCAGCATGCTGGGAGTATCAGGCCAGAGGACAATGAGTTCAAGGCCAACCTGGAATCCACAGCAAGACTTGTCTCAGAAAACCAAGAAAAAAAAGAAAAGGTATGGGGACATGGGAGCTGGAGATGTGGCTCAGTGCACACTCTGGGCTCAACCCCCAGTACTGCACTACACACCCCCCCATATCCACTCACACACATATACACACATACATATACACCCACCACCACCCCACATATATATGCACCCATCCACACATATATACACACCCCCACACCCCCACAGTCACACACACCTACTTCCACACACCTATACGCTCACATGCATACACTCACAACCACCCACACACATCCATCCATTCACATACATGCACGCACTTATGCACATATATCCACACACATACCCACCCACATGCACATCCACCCACACATACACAGCCACCTCCACACACACATACACCCATACACATATGCCCACATCTACATATCCACCCATACCCACATGCACACCCCCCACACACACAAATTGTGAACTGTTCGAGGCAGTGAGCATTTCAGTCAGAGATGTTGGAAACAAGAGCACATAGGACTGCTTCTCATGCAGTGTATCCAAATTAACCACATTTAATGAGCTCCTGATGGCCCAGGAAAAAGCAGCTGAGCAACTGGTGCCCCCAGAGACTGAAAACAGAGACTCCATCTTCACAGCAAGTGCTTCCTAGGAATACACCTGGCAGCCTGTGAAAGCTTCATTTAGTTCATTGTGAAGAAACACGATCTGGCTGCGTAAGCTCGCAGCCCCGGGGTGTGTGAAGGCTGAGAAAGAACAGCACGGATTCAGGGCCTCGGCCTTCTCTGTGGAGCAGGGTCCAGATGGAAGGGCAGCGACCACGTGTGTCCTGTGCTGTGCTGCCAAGTGATCAGTCTCCCCAGCATGACTACAGCATGAGTGTGGGTGGCACAGACACTCGAGGCAACACCACAGCAGCTGGGATTGTCCTGAAACAAGTGTTTGTGCTTGGACGTGGAGACTGCATGCACTCTAGGATTTTCGCTCTGGGAAAGCTACAGTGCTGACAGTGTAGCTCAGTCGACAGTCATAAGGGGCAAAAGGGTGTGGGCTCAAACCCCAGAACTGTAAAGGAACAAACGAGCTCCAGTGAGGCGAAGTGTGCCTGGTGACCCATGCCTGTAATCCCAGCTACTCAGGAGGCTGAAGCAGGAGGGACACAAATTCAAGGCCAAGCCATGTATCACAAAGGGCATGCCTGTGATCCCAGCACTCTTAGAGGCTGAGGAAGGAGGACCGTTAGTTCAAACTCAGCCTGGGCAATTTAGCAATTCAGTGAAACTTTTGGCTAAAAAACAAAAACAAACAAACAAAAAAGAGGGCTGGAGTTGTAGTTCAAAGTGAAGGTCCTGGGTTCAGTCTCCAGTATCACAAAATTTAAAAAAAAAGAGAAAGAAAATTTGCCAGCTTTTTGTCTAGGGCTTCTTTCTGTCTTGAAAGGGCTAGTGACTCTTGGGTGTGTTTATTCTTTTTTTTTTTTTTTTTTGGTATAGGAAATTGAACTTATGACCTCATGCTTGCCAGGCAGGTGCTATCCACTGAGCTATACCCCCAGCCCTGGGGTGTTTAATTTTTTTTTTGTTTGTAATTTTTATTTTTCCAAATCCATTTTATTTCAAAGATAAAAAAGAAGACAAAGAAAAGAAAAAAAAACTACAACAAAATTTCAAAACATTTAAAAAATTTAAAAAAAAAAGAGAAAGAAAATTTGCCAGTTTTGAACATTTGATATGTTCAAAACATCAGGGGCAACAATAGTACATATATTGTTATGTTTATTCGTATATTCTTGCATTTGAAAACTAATCAGTACATATTATAAAATCATATTAAGTAAAAAAATTAAAAAGCACTTTTTTGAGCGGGTATCTCATTCTTTCTGCACAGGACTCGGACAAACATGACTACTGCTAAGGGGATGGCCATCGGCATCGACCTGGGCACCACCTACTCATGCGTGGGGGTGTTCCAGCACGGCAAGGTGGAGATCATCGCCAACGACCAGGGCAACCGCACCACCCCCAGCTACGTGGCGTTCACCGACACGGAGCGGCTGATCGGGGATGCGGCCAAGAACCAGGTGGCCATGAATCCCCAGAACACTGTCTTTGATGCCAAACGTCTGATCGGCCGGAAGTTCAATGATCCTGTCGTGCAGTCAGATATGAAGCTTTGGCCTTTTCAAGTGATCAATGAAGGAGGCAAGCCCAAGGTGGTGGTGTCCTACAAAGGGGAGAATAAAGCTTTCTACCCCGAGGAGATCTCATCAATGGTACTGACGAAGATGAAGGAGACTGCAGAGGCCTTTCTGGGCCACCCTATCACCAATGCCGTGATCACTGTGCCAGCCTATTTCAATGACTCTCAGCGCCAGGCCACCAAGGATGCAGGTGTGATTGCAGGACTCAATGTGCTCAGAATCATCAATGAGCCCACAGCTGCTGCCATTGCCTATGGTTTGGATAAAGCAGGTCAGGGAGAGAGACACGTCCTCATCTTTGACCTGGGTGGTGGTACATTCGACGTGTCCATCCTGACCATTGATGACGGCATCTTCGAGGTGAAGGCCACAGCGGGTGACACCCACCTGGGCGGTGAGGACTTTGACAACCGGCTTGTCAGCCACTTTGTGGAGGAGTTCAAGAGGAAGCACAAGAAGGACATCAGCCAGAACAAGCGGGCGGTGAGGCGACTGCGCACCGCCTGCGAGCGGGCCAAGAGGACTCTGTCGTCCAGCACGCAGGCCAACCTGGAGATCGATTCACTTTATGAAGGCGTTGACTTCTACACGTCCATCACCAGAGCCCGGTTTGAAGAGCTGTGTGCAGACCTGTTTAAGGGCACCCTGGAGCCTGTGGAGAAGGCTCTCCGGGATGCCAAGATGGACAAGGCTAACATCCATGACATTGTGTTAGTAGGCGGCTCCACGCGCATCCCTAAGGTGCAGAAGCTGCTTCAGGACTATTTTAACGGCCGTGATCTCAACAAGAGCATCAACCCTGATGAAGCAGTAGCCTACGGGGCTGCAGTACAAGCGGCTATTTTGATGGGGGACAAGTCTGAAAAGGTGCAGGATCTGCTTTTGCTGGATGTGGCGCCCCTGTCCCTGGGATTGGAGACGGCGGGTGGCGTGATGACTGTCCTGATCAAGCGCAACTCCACCATCCCCACCAAGCAGACGCAGATCTTTACCACCTATTCTGACAATCAGCCCGGGGTGCTGATCCAGGTGTATGAGGGCGAGCGGGCCATGACGAAGGATAACAACCTGCTGGGCCGTTTTGACTTGACTGGAATCCCCCCGGCTCCCAGAGGGGTTCCTCAGATTGAAGTGACCTTCGACATCGACGCCAATGGCATTCTGAATGTCACGGCCACTGACAAGAGCACCGGCAAAGCCAACAAGATCACCATCACCAATGACAAGGGCCGCCTGAGCAAGGAGGAGATTGAGCGCATGGTTCTGGAAGCTGAAAAATACAAAGCTGAAGATGAGGCCCAAAGGGAAAAAATTGCTGCAAAAAATGCCTTAGAATCCTATGCTTATAACATGAAGAGTGCTATGAGTGATGATGGTCTGAAAGACAAGATTAGCGAGTCTGACAAAAAGAAAATACTGAGTAAATGCGGTGAGGCCCTTTCCTGGCTGGAGGCCAATCAGCTGGCTGAGAAAGAAGAGTTTGATCATAAGAGGAAAGAACTGGAGCAGGTGTGTAACCCAATCATCACAAAGCTCTACCAGGGAGGATGTACCGGGCCTACATGTGGAACAGGGTACACACCCGGAAGATCGGCTGCAACAGGCCCTACCATCGAAGAGGTGGATTAATGCTTTATAGAACTAGAGGGTTCTGGGGGTGCATTTAGGTGAATCTTAATTCCTTTCCTCTTCAGATATTCTTCTGATTCTTGAATTGACTGGACCTGAACCTAAGTTACCATCCCTTTGGGATTCTGATGGAGAAGTCTCAAAAATCATCCTTTCATACTGCACCATCTTGTCTGTGGCTCTGAAATGGACTTTTTAAGGAAAGCTAGACCCCTCTTCAAACATCTGGTGATTTTGAATGTCTCATTTATTTCCAGCCACACCAACTTTCTCCTTCCCACGTGGATGATTGTCACTCAGTAAATTTATTCCCAAAGGCAATTACTTCTGGTATCTTTAGGCTGTAAGTGTACATTGAAAAGTAAAAGACAACATGGAGAACATATGTTCTCTGCGAGCTCATTGTGAATGATTAAATTGGTAAGGGGAAAGTATTTGGATTTTTATGAGCTCATTGTTTCAAACAGAAAAATGCTTCTCAGACACATCTGGCACAGATGGAGCTGTTGCTATGGTTACTGCTTATAACTAGTGATAATCAGGGTTGTGTTTAGGCTTCAGCTGGGCAGTCGGGAGGAGCATTGTGGATAGGGTCCTATGCTTTTACAGAATCCAGTATTTCATCCTTTACATGCAGAAAATATTTCTACAGCAAATCCCTAACAAAGTACTTTTATGCAACATGAGAAATGAAGTACTTTTGCAGTCTTATTCTATAAATTTTTTAGTACTTATTTCACAAATTCATAAAAACTTGAGAGACATGAGTATAGACATATAGATAACTGTCCATATGTGTCCCTTCCTATTTAAGAGGATACTATTTGGAAGGGAAATACTAGAATGTATCATTTCTAGTGGGGTGTAGTGGCATACACCTGTAATCCCAGCACTCAGGAGGTTGAGGTGGGAAGATCATCATGAGTTAGAGGCCAGTCTGAACTGCATAGCAAAACCCTATCTCAAAAAGACAAAAATAACTAAAAAATAGAAATAAAAAAGCAGATGGGATGGAGTGTGGAGAGTGTGTTCAATCCCCAGTACTTGAGGAGGAGGAATGGGGCCTTTTTATAAGCCATTGTTTAAGGGAGTCTTTGCAGGACAGTCTTTGGGAAAACAATTTAATATGGAGACAGACTGGTGGTAGAGCATGCACGCAGTTTGCTTGAGGTCCTGGATTCATCCCTAGCACCAAAAGAAAACACAATGGAGCCTAAGGTTGGGAGAAACGTATTTAATGGGGTCTTTTGATAAAAGCCAAGATTTGTACTCAGACTCTCCCTGATCTTGGGAACTCCTCATTTTATCAAAGAGTGCACAAATTCTAATTTTCACGTAGGTAGTGCCTAACAGTTCTCAACGGGATGTATAGGGTGTAAAACAGCACACATGGTCCTGTCATAAAAAGTAACTAAAACCTTACATAATAGGTTCTTAACCTTTCGGTTAAAAGTGGGAAAACCTGCGGGGTTAAACCCCTGCCAGCTGCTCGCTTGGCGCGTGCGCAGTGGAAGCCACCCGCCCGGAACGGAAGTCGGGGGAGCCACGCCCCTTTTCCGGCTTCACAGGCCCCCCGCCGGTCTCCCCCATCGGCTCTCCGCGGTCCACGCGTCCGCCGCGTTCTTTCTATCTGCGCTTGGGGGCTTTCCGCGGCGTTTCCCCCGCACCTGCGTGAGCTTGTCCCGCCTCACGTGCGGGCTCGCGCCTCGGTTTCAGCCCGGTCTGCGGCCCGCGGCTCCACCAGGCCGTTTTTTCCCGCTCCGCCCGTAGCGCGCGGCGCCCTCGCCATGGTGGGTACCGTGACGTCACAAGGGCGCGCCGGCGAGGGCGGGGGCGCGGGCGGCCGGCGGGATGGTGGTGGCAGCTCCTCCCTGCCATGGCCCTCTCCTTTCCCGTGTGATGGTTTTCCCTCTCTTGCCCAATAGCTCTTCTACTCCTTTTTCAAGTCCCTTGTGGGCAAGGATGTGGTCGTGGAACTGAAGAATGACCTGAGGTAGGTAGCTGGTCAGGGAGTTTGCGGAGGGGTGTGTGACCAGGGGCTGGGAACCGTGTAAACTTGCGGATTGGCGGTCTGGAGAGAGAAATGAATGCCTGTGCCTTACATTTTAAGATTAGTTGGGGAGTCGTATGCTGTATTATAAAATACAAAGCAAGCCGGGCGTGGTGGTGCTCTCTTGTCATCCCAGCACTCGGGAGGCTGAGGCAGGAGGATCGTTGCGTGTTCGAGATCAGCCTGGGCTGTAAAGTGAGCGCAAGGTCAGCCTGAACTGCATAGTGAAACCTTGTCTCAAAAAAAAAAAAAAAAAAAAAAAGTACTAAGCAGTATACAAAGCGTGTGCCTCTGTTCCCAGCACTTTGTGAGACAGGCAGGAGGATCACAAGTTCAAGCCCAGTTTAGACGATTTAATAAAACCTTGTCTTTAAAAAAAGGGGGCGAAGGAAGCGTGTAGCTCAGTGTGAAGACCCTGGGGACCTGCACAGCCACATCCATACAACTTTATATATACCTATTGTTTTTTGAAAGAACTATAATTAAATGAAATATACTTTTCTGGGGTTTTTTGTTGTTTGTTTTTTTGTGCCAGGGATCAGACTCACGACCTCACACTTGCCAGCAGGCGGTTATGCCACTGAGCTAAATCCCCTGACCCCTCTGTGTCTTTTTCTTTTTGAGACAGGGTTTCGATAGGTAGTTCAGGTTGGCCTTGAACTCTCAGCAATCCTCCAGCCTCAGCCTCCTGAATGATGGGATTACAGGCATGCACCATCATGCCTGGCTGAAATGTACATTTAAAATACCTTTATTTGTTTCATTTTTTTTCCCATTTTGATTGTCTTTTAGAATGATTGTGTCAATGTATTTTCTCCTCAGTTGAACCTTCCACGTTTCTGTATGAGGTAATTTATTGCCAGGGAAGCATTGATCTGCAGAAGATGAGGAGAGCTACTTGACTTGGCTATACATTGTAGAATAGAGGTTTTGGTGCCAAGGTTATCATCGTTAGGGAATTGAATACAATGACACTACTCTATGCAGTTCTTGAAAGTTATTTCACTGCTGCACACGGTCGAGTGTTGTCAGAGAGTTTTCAGCAGCCATGGATGGGGTAAAAACAGACAGTAGGTCTGAGGCAGATACAAGACTTCAGACTTAAAGTTTCACAAAAATTGAAAAATTGGGGCCAAGGATATACTTCAGTGGCATAGTACCTGCCTGGCAAGTGCAAGGTCCTGAGTTTGATTCCAAATACCAAAAAAAAAAAGGGAAAACAATTGGAACACAGGGCCGTGTAGATCTGTGGTAGCACACTGTCCTAGCATGTGTGAGGCCCTGAGTTTTTATCCCCTGTATAAAAGAAGAAAGAAAAAGAGAAGGCCCATCAGAGATCTACTGATTTACTTTTGGCAAGATAAGGCATTTTTAAAACTACCATTCAAGGGTTGGGGATTTAGCTCAACAGCATAAGCCCCTGCCTTGCAAGTGCATGGGTTTTTTTGTTTTTTGTTTTTTGTTGGGTTCCAGGGATCAAACTCAGGACCTTGTGCTTGCCAGGCAGGTGCTTTTGCCGCTGAGCTAGATCCCCCAGTGTGATCATTTAAAGGTGGTTTTTGTTTTGTTTTTTTATTGGTATTGAGGAATGAACTCAGGGCCTAGTACTTATTGCTAAGCAAATGCTGTTCCACTAAGCTCCATTACTAGTCCTTTAAAACTTTTTTTTTTAATTTAAAAAAAAATTTTTTTTAAGGCAAGATCTTCCTATCTGGTCGTAACCCGCAGGACAGTTACAGGGGCCAGTGGCTGTCTGGCCTGAGTTGAGGTGCACAGTAATGATGCCTTTGCTTGTGAAAGTCAGGCTAGAAAAGGAATTACAGAAGTGTTCACCTCAGCAGATCAGTGGGAATTTCTGGAACCTGGAGAGGAAAGAAATAAAATTCAGCAAATTTGAAGGCATCAGTTTAAATTGTCTGAGCCCTTGACAACTGGAATGGCATTGGGAGACAGTGTGTGTGGCAGTGTTGGTGTCTGTGTCACATTCTCAGTCCTGTTGCAGAGAGGCTGTGGCTTGTGCCTGCACCGCCGAGAATAATGCCGGTGGCCTTATCTCCACATGGGGCTCTGGTTCCAAAGTGGTGAATGTTTTCAGATAGCTGAGGGTTCTTGGAGTGAGGCTTGGATTGATGCCTCTACACTTGGGCAAGTTGTACCATTCTGCAAGTCTCTGCATGGCAGTAGCCACTTCGGAAAGGTGGCTGTAAAGACCACAAACACTAGCCAGGTGGTGGCCCACACCTGTGATCCCAGTACTCTGGGAGACTGAGGCAGGAGGGTCACAAGGTCAAGCTTAGCCTGCTTAGTGACTTAGGAGACCCTGTCTCAACAATGGGGGAGGAATCTGGGACTGTTACTTAGTGCAAAGGCCCTGGGTTCCATCCTACCACTGGAAAATAAAAAGAACAGGGTTGTTCTCAGGAAGCTGAGGCCGGAGGATCTTGAGTTCAAGGCCAGCCTAGACTACATAGCAAGACCCTGTCTATGAGCAGAACAAAACAGCATTGGTCTAGGGAAGGGAGATGTGGAGTTTAAAATAACAAACTACCCTGGCTGCTGTCTTTCCTCACCATGGTTTAGGGATGCCCTCGGGCTGCCTATTGCAGCTTCCTCGGGGCCTTGTCCCCAGCCGTGTTCCCACTGTAACCCGGAAGTCGCTTCGTGTTGACCTAGTGTTAGCTAATCCCTTCTTTCCTCCTCTTGCCCTTGACAGCATCTGTGGAACCCTCCATTCTGTGGACCAGGTAAGACCCCAACAGGACTCAGAATTTGTTCTCAGGGGAGGAGAGACGAGAGATGGGGGTTGGCTGATGGGGATTGGCTGCCCACATCTTCTCCCAGGTCAGTGATGGTGTTCCCTGCTTTTTGTAGTATCTCAACATCAAGCTGACTGACATCAGTGTCACGGACCCCGAGAAATACCCTCACATGGTGAGTTGGGTTGGAGGAGGGAACACCTGGACATGAGGAGGCCCCCCTGCTCAGAGGACAGCATAGAGAGGGCTTGCATGTTTGTCTGTCCGTCCAGCTGTCCGTGAAGAACTGCTTCATCCGCGGCTCCGTCGTCCGCTACGTGCAGCTGCCGGCGGACGAGGTGGACACGCAGCTGCTGCAGGACGCGGCGAGGAAGGAGGCGCTGCAGCAGAAGCAGTGAAGCTGGCCCACTGCGCCTTCACTTGGGGCTCTGACCCCGCGTCCCTTCCCTTCCCCTCAGTGCGGAGGGTTTTTCTTTTTTCTTTCTGGAAGGGATCTAAGGGATCGGGTGTCTGAGAGGAGTGAGGGACAGCATCCTCTGTCTCCAGAAGAAGCGGGCAGGCGGGCCGGGGCCACACAGCCTTCCCCCACACCTGTCTCCTCTTCCCTCCAGGAATGGCGGGAGTGGCCCCGGCTTCCCAGGCAGCCCGTTACTCATTTCAGGGGTGGAAGGAATCTGTCCCGCATCGGGAATAAAAGTTATGCAAATTTGAGTCCTCGATGTGTGGTCTGTGTGGGGGTCAGGGGGCTCAGTTCACCAAGCCCTGATTCTCTGCATCCCCGCTGGCTCCAGCCCAGCTCCCAGGCGCTGTGCCCCCACACTGTCTGCACCAGCAGGACTCTACCTTCTTCCCAGTGCGCCGCTGCCCTCACTTCCTCTGATCCTAGATAGTACCGTCCCCACTGCTGAGGAATGTGCCGCCTTTCCATCGCCGTGACCTTCCATTAATGTAACTGTTAGATGCAGAAATGCCTTTTTTTACTTTCTTTTTTTTTTTTTAATGGGTACCGGGGATCAAACTCACAAACCTACGCTTTCGAGGCAGGCATTTATCCCACTGAGCTAAATCCCCAGCCCAGAAATGCATTTTTTTGACACAAGATCTCACTATGAAGTCCAGGCTGGCCTTGAACTCTCAACGATCCTCCTGCCTCAGCCTTCACGGTGCTGGGATTACAGGTGTGCGTTCACACACGGGCTTGAACGTGCTGGGTTTATCAGCATCGCCCAAATCACATTTATCAGCCTGCAAGATAAATACAGACGCAAAGTGAAAGTGTGTTCGAGAGTTTAAGCTGGGGCTTGGGACTCAGTAACTGGTAACTAGAGTTTAAGCTGGGGCTTGGGACTCAGTAACTGGTAACTAGCCTTACCCTCTGAGCTGGAGCGGCCCCAAGGTACATGCGCAAGGCAGCCCCAGCCTCGAGGGCCTTGGGCGCCACCTAGTGGTTGCTCGGAGCCACACATTTCTCGCCCCGCCCCCTCCCCTTCCGCGCTCTGCCCGGTCCGAGGACCCCGTGGGGTGCCCGCGGCGGCGCCTGAGCCGAGCGCTGCCTGGTGTCCATGTGCTGCGGCCACGCGGCTCCCAGGGTCCGGGCGCGGGCGGCGGGCAGCGCACGCAGGCGTGGCTCGGCCGCCTCTGCCAGGACCCGCGACCCGGAACCGCGCGCTGTCACAAAGGGGCAGCACGTGAGCGCCGCTGCCGGGGCACGGTAGCTGGAGCCAGGCCTACAGCCGCTGTCGCCGTCCCCGGCTCCCGAGGGTCCCGGCTGCGCCCCGCTCCTCCTCGCTGCCCGCTGCGCGGCGGCGCAGCCATGTCCATTCTGTACGTCTCCCCGCACCCGGATGCCTTTCCCAGCCTCCGCGCCCTCATCGCCGCCCGCTACGGGGAGGCCGGGTCCGGACCCGGCTGGGGCGGCGCGCACCCCCGCATCTGCCTGCAGCCGCCGCCCGCCAGCCGGACTCCCTTCCCGCCGCCCCGCCTGCCGGTCCTGGAGCAGGGACCCGGGGGCCTCTGGGTGTGGGGCGCCGCGGCCGTGGCCCAGTTGCTGTGGCCCGCGGGCCTGGGCGGCCCCGGGGGCAGCCGGGCGGCTGTGCTCGTGCAGCAGTGGGTCAGCTACGCAGACACCGAGCTGATCCCGGCCGCCTGCGGGGCAACGCTGCCCGCCCTGGGGCTGCGAAGCCCGGCCCAGGACCCTCAGGTGAGTGCGGGGCAATTGGAACGGCGGGGTGGGAGAAAAGAAGCAGAGGGGTGCATGGATTCTGAGTTTGTCAGTTGCGCGGAGAGACGTCACATCCCAGATTGCCACTGGTGTGGTAACTTTAGGCACTTTTAAAAAAAAATTCTCTGCGCTTTGGTCTTCCTGTGACTGAAAATGAAAGCTGATGTAATAGCTGCCTCACTGATACGTAATCGAGTGACAGCCGTTTTAGTCTCTGAATAAAAGTTTGACAAGTCTGAAATTGATGAGGATAGAGATTACTTTGAGGGGTTTTTTAGACAAGATATCCCTGTGTAGCCCGGGTTGGTTTTTAACTCAAAGTGATTCTCCTGTCTCAGCCTCCGGAGTACTAGGATTATAGGAATGTGCCACGTTGCTTAGCCGTGGAGGTTATTTTGCAAGGAGGCAAAGATTGGGTGAGGGAGAGATTACTGATGCTGGGAGCAGATAAAGAACTGAAAGAGGAGGAAGATTTTGGAATGCTGGAGTGTCCCTGGGAACCCTTCCAGAGTGGGGGCTGCCCCTTGGGGTGCTCACAGCCCCTCTCCTGCAGAGTACTAAACACACACGGGTACTTAGTATTTCATCAGTGAAGGAATTGAATAAGCATGTGTCACGTGCCTTCATATCTGCTCACCTTATCCAAAATAGTCCCCTCTTTCTTAGAAATCCTGTTAGCCAAGCTGCTTGTTTTTCTTCATAAGAGTTTTTTTTTTAAAAAAATAGAGCAACAAAAAAAAAATAGAGCAACAAGGGGTTGGGAATCTAGCTCAGAGGCATAAGCGACTGCCTGGCAAGCGTGAGGTTGTGTGTTTGATCCCCCGTATCAAAAATTTAAAAATAGATCAACATTATTTGTTTCTTGCTTGTTCCCACCACAAAATCTAATTGTTGATGCTCTCTACTTGGCAGTTCTTAGCTGCCTCGTCTAATATTTACTGCTAACTTTCGTGCCCGATGTATTTCATCTGCAGCATAACATAGGGTCAGGCGCTGTTGGAACCAGATGTGTGTGTGTTATGCACACGGATACACACTGGAGCGCACATGTGTGCATTCCCACACGTGTTAGGGTGCATCATAGGCTCTAGCGCTGCGCTTGCCCTCCCAGCCCGAAGGAGCAGGAACTGGTCTCAGAGGCGGAGAGCCGCAGGAGTGGGCAGGGCCCGATGGATGGGCAGCAGTGGGCTGCAGTGGCCAGATCTTATATCCCGCCCTTTTCCTTCTGGCCAGGCTGCGCTGGGGGCCCTGGGCAAGGCCCTGCGGCCCCTGGAGGAGTGGTTGAGGCTGCACACCTACCTGGCGGGGGATGCACCCTCCCTGGCTGACCTGGCTGCGGTGACAGCCTTGCTGCTGCCTTTCCGATACGTGAGTCCCCGGGCTGGGGTGGAGCAGCCTCATGGCCCTCAGTGCCCAAGAGCTGCCTGTCACCAAGGCTGCTCTCTGCCCGCCCAGGTCCTGGACCCCTCTGCCCGCCAGATCTGGGGCAGTGTGACCCGCTGGTTCAGTGCGTGTGTCCAGCAGCCAGAGTTCCGGGCCGTGCTAGGAGAGGTGGCTCTGTGCTCAGGGACCAGGTCCCCCTGTCAGCAGCCAGGTAGGCAGGGTGGGGTGGAAGGGGGCGTCAGCCCTGAACACAGACGCAGCCCCTCTGAGGGAGCTAGTGCTGTGCAGAGCCCCAGCAGGCCTGCTGAGTCTCCGTCCCCTCTTTAGGCCCTGAGAGTCCTGCACCTCCAAAGACAGCCACTCAGCTCAAGAAAGAAGCAAAGAAGCAGGAGAAGCTAGAGAAATTCCAGCAGAAGCAGAGGCTCCAACAGCAGCAGCCCCCGACCGGGGAGGTGAGGGCGCCAGGGGGGCATGAGCAGGGGGTGCTGTGCTGGGCAAGGCAGGGCCTGACACCTGGGCCTTTGTCTCCAAGCAGAAGAGACCGAAAGTAGAGAAGAAGGAGAAGCGGGATCTTGGGGTCATTACCTACGATTTGCCGACCCCCCCTGGGGAGAAGAAAGGTACTGGGGGGAGGGGTTGCCCCACCCCTTTCCTCCTGCCTGCTCCTTGCACCTGGCCTGCGTGGGGACGGCAGAGGCCAGTCCTTCCGTCCTTCTGTCCCGCTATACTGAGCCCGTCCTGCCCGCAGATGTCAGCGGTGCCATGCCTGACTCCTACAGCCCGCAGTACGTGGAGGCTGCCTGGTACCCCTGGTGGGAGCGGCAGGGCTTCTTCAAGCCGGAGTATGGGGTGAGTACGGGTGAGGGCGCAGCCCCAGTTGGGGAGGCAGGCGGAAGCTGGGCTGGGCCCAGTGAGGGGGTGCCAGGCCTCAGCGTGTACCGTCCTTCTCTGCCATCAGCGCCCCAGCGTGTCTGCGCCAAACCCCCAGGGCGTCTTCATGATGTGCATCCCACCCCCCAACGTGACAGGCTCCCTGCACCTGGGCCACGCGCTCACCAACGCCATTCAGGACTCGCTGACCCGATGGTGAGCTCCTGTCCTGCCCCGGCTGCCCTCTCTGCCCACCTGGGCTCCCTGCTCTGGCCCCCAGTGGTGCTGCATCTCTCATGGGCCCTTCTAGTGGCCTCACCTGCTCTGGTAGTTCCATTATACATCCCACTCAGAGGCTCTGCCTCTCTTCTCTTCTCAAAAAAAAAAAAAAAAGAAGAAGAAGCCCTAAAGTTTTTCTTTTCTTTTTTTGAGACCAGGTCTCCTTATATAGCTCAGGCTGGCCTTGAACTACAGGGATCCTCCTGCCTCAGCCTCTTGAGTACTAGGATCACACATGTGCACTACCACACCGGTTTTTTTGTTTTTTTCTTTTGTTTTTTGTGTGGTTTTTTTTTTTTTTTTTTTTTTTTTTTTTTTTTTTTTTTTTTTTTTTTTTTGGTAAATCTCTGTGCTAGGACTTGTAAGTACCAGATACAAAGGGGATAATTTTTCCATAGGTGAGTTTTTCTTTTCCACCTTTTCATAGAAAGAGCACATGCCACACACGTCATTCTATAGCATTTTATTTCCCCTAGCTGTTCTTCCTGGAGATCTTTTCTGGTTCTTACCCATTGTATGATTTCAGTTCTTTTTGATTGCTCCATAGTGTTCTGCAGTATGGAGGCAGCATTTTTTTTATTTTATTTATTTTATTTTTTTTTTGGTACCGGGGATCGAACTCACGACCTCGCGCTTGCCAGGCAGGTGCTTAAGCCACTGAGCTAAATCCCCGGCCCGAGGCAGCACATTTAAATCTTTTTTTTTAATTAATGGTCATTCCTGATTTTCCTCTGATGGGCACCTTGTGGTACCACGTGTCCTGTATATGCTTGCTCAGGGTTTCTCCTGTGCAGCTGCCAGGAAGTAACCCTGCTAGGCTGCCGGGATTCGCCCGCGTGAAGCTCCAGAGAGCTGCTAGGGGCCCTCTTCGGGTCTCACGTGGGGTGTTTATTTCCCTATCCTTGGCAGCCCTGGGCTTCATCAGTCTGTTTTCTCAGTCTCTTGGCCAAGCCAGGTTCCTCATTTGTGAATTACCTGTGCCTGTCTGTTAGTTATTTTATGGTGGGGGGGATTGAACCCAGGGCCTTTCCAGTAGCCCTTTTTATAGTTTTGACACAGGGTCTGGCCAAGTTGTAAGCACCCCAAGCTGGGCTCAAGCTTGCAATCCACCTGTTTCAGCCTCCCAGAGTGTGGGGTTACAGGTGTGTAGCACCTCACTCAGCTGTTTTCTCTTTTAATCGGTTACTGGAGATCTTTTCAGCTTGTGTTGTAGATGCAGTTGCTTACCTGTTATGGTGCAGTTCTCCTGTTGTTGCTGCTGTTTCCCTGCTTGCTGGTTGCGTGCGTGCGTGCGTGCGTGCGTGCGTGCCTGTTGGCAGTGCTGAGGATCGAACCCAGGGCCTAGCGTGTTAGGCCCTCTGCCCCTGGGTTCCAGCCTGTGACTCCACTTTCTTTCTTAGGGCGGCTCCTTCGCCATGAGGAACTTGGGTGTGTGGATGCTGGGAAGAAGGGAGGGTCTCTGGATAGTTCCTTGTCCCAGCTGGCACTTTATAACCTTTCATAAATGCACTTTGCCTGCGTCTCTTCGTTGCCTCCTGTGTTCCTGGGGTCTTTTTTCCCATGCTTTCTCTTGCCTCTCACTCTCTGGCTGGGGACGGCCTGCTCTGTTCCTTTCCCACATATCTCCTCTCCCTGGCCAGCTTTTGGTCAGGAGGTTTCCAGCGCCATGCCTTTCTCTCTGAGCACCCTAGCTCTCTGCTGGGCAGCCTCTGCTTCTCCCAGGGCCAGGTGCCATGGCCTGGCTCACCCTCGCCGCCCCCTCACCTTCCCCAGGCACCGCATGCGCGGTGAGACCACCTTGTGGAACCCCGGCTGCGACCACGCGGGCATCGCCACCCAGGTGGTGGTGGAGAAGAAGCTGTGGCGGGAGCGGGGGCTGAGCCGGCACCAGCTGGGGCGCGAGGCCTTCCTGCAGGAGGTCTGGAAGTGGAAGGAGGAGTGAGTATTCCACCACGCTTGGACACAGCGCCCGCCCACCTGCCCTGTGCAGGAGACACCTCGGCCCCTGTCCTGCCCTGCCCTGCCCTGCCCTGCCCTGTCCTGCCCTGCCCTGCCCTGCCCTGCCCTGCCCTGCCCATGGGGGTCAGCCAGTCCCCAAGTGATGCGTCCCCCCCCCGTGCTGCCCCATTGGGCACCTGATGTCCTTCCATCCCTGGCCTGTCTGTCCTTCCAGGAAAGGCGACCGGATTTACCACCAGCTGAAGAAGCTCGGCAGCTCCCTCGATTGGGATCGAGCCTGCTTCACCATGGACCCTGTGCGCGGGATGGGGTCTTAGGGTGGGGGTGGGAATATGACACCCCCAGTAGACCTTCCCTCAGGGTCCACAAACCCCTTCCTAGGACGCCCTGATGGCTCGGAGCTCCCCTTCCTCTGCAGTTGCCTAGTCATGACCAGCCTCCCACTCCAGGGCTCCTGAACTCTCAGGATACCTTGCGCCAGCCCCTGCCCCCAGCTAGGGGGTTTCCTCCACATCCCAGCCTCACCCGACTTGTCCCCACCTTCCCACAAGGAAGGCACTTCTCCCGCAAAGCAGTCCTTGTGCATTATCTGGGGGGACTTGACCGGACAGGGCCTCCTGCTGCAGCCCCCGACGCTTCGCCTGGGTGCCTCTGCCTCCAGGCACCCGGCCCGGCTCCGACTTCCTCCCGCTGTACCCTAGAAACTGTCGGCCGCTGTGACAGAGGCATTTGTGCGGCTTCACGAGGAAGGCATCATCTACCGCAGCACGCGCCTAGTCAACTGGTCCTGCGCCCTCAACTCGGCCATCTCTGACATTGAGGTGTGCCCCCACACACACCTGAAGTCTGGCACCAGTGCCAGCGCCTGGCACTGCTCTAAGGACCTGTCTTACAGGTGGATAAGAAGGAGCTGACGGGTCGCACCCTGCTCTCTGTGCCTGGCTACGAGGAGAAGGTAGAGTTTGGCGTCCTTGTGTCCTTTGCCTATAAGGTCCAGGACTCAGGTAGGCATCCAGGCCCCTGGGTGCCGGGCCGGTGGGTGGGGAGAGGGAACGGCCAGGGCTGAGCCATGAGGCCTTTTGTTAGCAGACAGTGATGAAGAGGTGGTGGTGGCCACGACTCGGATCGAGACCATGCTGGGTGATGTGGCCGTGGCCGTGCACCCGGAAGACCCCAGATACCAGGTGGGCAGGGCGCTCGCAGCTTTGGTGGTGGGGAGAGACTGTGCCTGGCTGGTGCAGGAGGCTGTCAGGGAGACGTTCTCCACTGTCCCAGCCTGGGGATGCGGCTGCCAGGCTGCCAGGGAGCCGGTGTCGGCTGGTCAGGGCCCCAGCTGTGTTTCCCACGTGCCCTCTGTCCCCAGCACCTGAAGGGAAAGCACGTGGTCCACCCATTCCTGTCCCGGAGTCTCCCCATTGTCTTTGACCACTTCGTGGACATGGAGTTCGGCACAGGTGAGCAGGGCGCTGGTCTAGGAGGGGAGGAGTGAAGAAGCGCAGAGCCGGAGAGGGAGGAAGTGGGCTGCAGCCGGATGGCCACCTCGGCCGAGACCTGGACCAGTGCTCGGTGCTCTGAGAGTACTGGGGAGGCGAGGCTGGCTTCGCCGCTGTGGGTGGGGCAGGGTGCCAAGTCCCTGGCGACCCTGGGGACCCTGGCATTGCCCTGTGCCCAGGTGCTGTGAAGATCACCCCTGCACATGACCAGAACGACTACGAGGTGGGGCAGCGGCACGGCCTGGAGGCCATCAGCATCATGGACGTCCGTGGGGCCCTGGTCAATGTGCCCCCCCCTTTCCTGGTGAGGCTGCCAGCCGTGGGGGCCCGAGGCGGCCGCCCGGGCTTGGCCGTGATGATGCATCTCTCCCATCCAGGGTCTGCCCAGGTTTGAAGCCAGGAAGGCTGTGCTGTCGGCCCTGAAGGAGCGGGGACTCTTCCGGGGCGTCCGGGACAACCCCATGGTGGTTCCACTTTGCAAGTGAGGTCAGGGGCTCTTCTGGGAAGCTGGAGGGGGCTCCCAGGGTGCTGACCACTGACCCCTGCCCGCTTGCCCCACAGCCGGTCCAAGGATGTGGTAGAGCCTCTGCTGCGGCCGCAGTGGTACGTGCGCTGTGGGGAGATGGCCCAGGCTGCCAGCGCGGCCGTGACCCGGGGCGACCTCCGAATCCTGCCCGAGGCCCATCAGCGCACGTGGCATTCCTGGATGGACAACATCCGGTGTGTGGGCGCTCGCTCCTATGCTGGGTGGCAGGGTGAGGGGTGAGGAGCCCCCTGACCCCTGCCGTGGCACCCGCAGGGACTGGTGCATCTCCCGGCAGCTGTGGTGGGGCCATCGCATCCCGGCCTATTTCGTCACTGTCAGCGACCCAGCGGTGCCCCCTGGGGAGGTAAGGCGGGACCAGCCCGGGTCCTGGGGGTTCACTGGGTTTCTGCAGGCAGGGGCACCCCACAGACACTCAGAACCCCTGTGGCAGGACCCGGATAGCCGCTACTGGGTGAGCGGCCGCAGCGAGGCAGAGGCCCTGGAGAAGGCAGCCACAGAGTTCGGGGTGTCACCCGACAAGATCACCCTCAAGCAAGGCAAGGCAGGGCCAGCCAGGAGGGAGGCAGCAGGGCTGGGAGCCACGTACTGGCCGCCTGTCACCTCTGACCTTGGCCTCCTCAGATGAGGACGTACTGGACACCTGGTTCTCCTCCGGTCTCTTCCCCTTCTCTATCCTGGGCTGGCCAGGCCAGGTATGTGCCCGGGGCCAGGCTGGGGTGTGGGGTGGCTCTAGGGTGTGTGTGGCTCCGCCTAACGCCCTGCTCTGTGCCCAGTCAGAAGACCTGAGTGTGTTCTACCCGGGGACGCTGCTGGAGACGGGCCACGACATCCTGTTCTTCTGGGTGGCCCGGATGGTCATGCTCGGTCTCAAGCTCACCGGCAGGCTGCCCTTCCGAGAGGTGCGGGTGCGGGGAGCAGAGTGGACTTGGACTCGGCCAGCTGCCTCACAGGGGCACCGTGGGGCGCGATGCTGGGACTCAAAGGCCTCCCCGCCCGCCTGCAGGTCTACCTCCACGCCATCGTGAGGGATGCACACGGCCGGAAGATGAGCAAGTCTCTGGGGAACGTCATCGACCCCCTGGACGTCATTCACGGTGTCTCCCTGCAGGTAGGGCTGGGTATTGGGCCAGGCAGGACTGGCTGTGGAGATGACCATGGCTACCTGATGGCCCCCACACCCCCCTCAGGGCCTCCACGACCAGTTACTGAACAGCAACCTGGATCCCAGCGAGGTGGAGAAGGCCAAAGAAGGACAGGTCTGAAGGGCGGGGCCTTGTGGGGTGGGGTGGGGTGGATGGGGTCTGTGGTGGGGGTGTGGCCAGGGGCAGTGGGAGGGGCCTGCAGCTTGGGGCGGGGCTGACCAGGCCGGCTCCCCTCTCTTTCCCCTCTGCAGAAGGCCGACTTCCCTGCTGGGATTCCTGAGTGTGGCACAGATGCCCTCCGCTTCGGCCTCTGTGCCTACACCTCCCAGGGTAGGTCCCCAAAGCCTCCCTCTCAGTCATCTGCTTCCTCTTCCCTTGAGACTCCAGTGCACTCCTTGTGGCCCTGGCAGGGCGTGGTGAAGATTCCCATGTCGCCTTCTCCCAGGCCGGGACATCAACCTGGACGTGAACCGCATCCTGGGCTACCGGCACTTCTGCAATAAGCTCTGGAACGCCACCAAGTTTGCCCTCCGAGGCCTCGGGCAGGGTTTCGTGCCCTCGCCTGCCTCCATGGTGAGGCCCTGCATGCAGGCTGCGCCCTGTGCAGATCACAGCAGGACTGCACTGCGGGCTCAGGAGCTCCTTCCCTGTCCCAGGGTCTCCCTGCAGCTGTGGGTGCCAGGCTCCTTCACCAAGGTGGCCGGCTACCTGTCCCTGCTCCCTCGTGTTGGGCGCTGTCAGGCTTCTGGCTGCACCCAGGGGCCCCCGTGGCCTTGGGACTCATCCGCCTCCCCCCAGCCTGCAGGCCGAGGGAGCCTGGTGGACCGCTGGATCCTCAGCAGGCTGGCGGAGGCTGTGCGGATCAGCAACGAGGGCTTCCGGGCCTACGATTTCCCGGCCGCCACCACGGCGCAGTACAGCTTCTGGCTGTACGAGCTGTGCGACGTCTACCTGGTGAGGGGAAGCCCGGGCCGGGCCCCACCCCCCTCCCCGCGGTCCTCCCATGGCCGGGGCTGAGCTGTCCCCCCCCCCAGGAGTGTCTGAAGCCTGTCCTGAGCGGCTCGGACCAGGAGGCGGCCGAGCACGCCCGTCAGACGCTCTACACCTGCTTGGACGTCGGCCTGCGGCTGCTGTCGCCCTTCATGCCCTTCGTGACCGAGGAGCTGTTCCAGAGGCTGCCCCGGCGGAGCCCGCAGGCCCCCGCCAGCCTCTGTGTCACCCCCTACCCAGAGCCTGCGGAGGTAGGGGCTGCCTGGGGCGGGCTCTGCAGGACACTCTGGCCCCCCCAGGTACCTCATGGCCTCCTGCACCCCACAGTGCTCCTGGAAGGACCCCGAGGCCGAAGCTGCCCTGGAGCTGGCGCTGAGCATCTCTCGGGCTGTGCGCTCACTGCGAGCCGACTACGGCCTCACTCGGACCCGACCTGACTGTAAGTGCGCCCCACGCCCCATGCCCCACTCTGGGAACCTGTGTTGGCCCGGCCTCACCTTCCTCCCTCTCTGCAGGTTTCCTCGAAGTGGCCAATGAGGCCACGGGTGCCGTGGCGTCGGCAGTGTCCGGCTATGTGCAGGCGCTGGCCAGCGCGGGGATGGTCACCGTCTTGGCCCTCGGGGCACCTGCACCCCAGGGATGTGCCGTGGCCCTGGCATCTGACCGCTGCTCCATCCACCTGCAGCTGCAGGGCCTGGTAGACCCTGCTCGGGAGCTGGGCAAGCTGCAGGCCAAGCAGGCAGAGGCGCAGCGCCAGGCCCAGCGTCTGCAGGAGCGCCGCTCTGCCTCGGGCTACGCCGTCAAGGTGCCCCTGGAAGTGCAGGAGGCGGACGAAGCCAAGGTGTGTGGCGTGGCCGGGCTGTTCCACACGTCAGGGTCCTTCGAGCTCAGACAGCAGCCCCAGGGGAGCCCAGAGCCACCCTGAACAGCAGCTGCGCGGCCCCTGCCGAACACAGATGGAGTGGCATCACAGTCAGGTGGAGACAGGCAGACTTGCCTCTGGCATCTGCCCCCAGCCTAACCCTGGGGCCCGAGCCCCTCCTGCTTCTGTGGCTCCCAGGCTAGTTTGGGGTGTGCCTCCTGGTGTGGAGCCTCTTGTGGGGACTGGAGGCTAAGAGCTGGCCAGCAGCTGGCTCCCTGCACCCTCGGCGCAGGCCTGTTAGCGCTTCCGTTCCCCAGCTTCCTGACCTGCATGGGGTCCCTTTGATTCCTGGAGAGCCTGTGGCGG
The DNA here is from genome assembly GCA_004027295.1 of Dolichotis patagonum. NCBI lineage: Eukaryota > Metazoa > Chordata > Mammalia > Rodentia > Caviidae > Dolichotis > Dolichotis patagonum. The sequence continues at coordinate 25,393 of PVJX010017885.1, forward strand.
GCATGGCGCGAGTGAGGCTGGGGGAGCTGGCAGGAGCACCTGGCTCCCCTGGCCTCACTGTCTCGGGGCTTTCCCACGGCCTGGAGTTGGGGCTTCCCTGGAACTGATCCTCACCACGCACCCTGTGTTCCACCCCAGCTCAGACAGATGGAGGCAGAGCTCAAGAAGGTGGACGAGGCCATTGCCCTGTTCCAGAAGATGCTGTGACACCTGCTTCAGCCCTCTGGGCCCCTGGGGACCACCTTGGGGACAGCTGCAATAAAATATTTTGCCACAAACCTGTGTGTCTGTGCCATGGTGGGGGCAGGAGGGGACCCGGGGGACCGGGGTTCCTGTGTCCCCAGCTGTGTGGGCTGCATGTGAGCAGCCTCAGGCCCTGGGTGGCGGGTGGAGGTGCAGCGCCTTGGAACCGGGTGTGGCCCTGGCTCTGCGCCAGGCCTGAGTCACTCCACTGCTGTCTCCTCCCGGCACTTCTCACCTCTGCACTGCGCCGGCTGCAGTGCCCGTGCCAGGGCCTGGGTTGAAGGCCAGGGGCCACCTGCCTTCTTTGCTGAGGTTTTGTTAATTATAACTCTGACCTCAGTGCCCTGTGACGCTGGCTTAGTGGCCGGAGCTGGCCTTGCCCAGGAGACTGACCCAGCAGCCAGGTAGGGGAGTAGAGAGGGCTGGGGGGGGCTGGGGGGGTGCCGGCAGAGGAGCCCCCGGCCCCTGTCCTGGCAGGTGTCTGTCCCTCCCGGCATGATGAGGCCTCCAGGTTGTTGGTAGCGGGAGGAGGAGCCAGGCTGGAGTGAATGTGCTTAAGCTGGTGGCCAGAGGAGGTGCCCTGCAGAGGAGCCCAGCCGACCAGGAGCTGCAGCCGCCAGCCCTCAGGAGCTGCCTGGGCCCTGGGCCCATGTCCCAGCCATGCTCCCTGTGGGGGCGCCCCCGGCCTGCCCGGGCCCCTCAGTGCTGCTGCTGCTGCTGCTGCTGCTCCTGTCCCCTACATCTGCCTTCTTCCCGAACATCTGGAGCCTTCTGGCCGCCCCTGGCTCCATCACCCACCAGGACCTGACCGAAGAGGCAGCACTGAACGTCACCCTGCAGCTCTTCCTGGAGCAGCCGCCCCCGGGGCGGCCCCCGCTTCGTCTCCAGGACTTCCTGGTGAGCACCCGCGGTCCCTTCCCCAGGGCCCTGGCTGTGAGGAGGCAGCACCTGCTTCCCACCCACACCCCTCCAGCTGAGCCCCCTCCGTCTCCTCAGCTGGGGCTGCTCCCTCTCAGCTGCTCTCCCACAGGGCCCAGTACCGTGGGTGCCATCTGTCCCCAGCGTGGGGAGCCAGGCTCAAGGTAGCACAGGCCATGCTGCTATTCCAGGGGCTTCTATCCTCACCACTCTGGCCAGGGCCGCACCTTGCTCGCTGATGACCTCTTTGCTGCCTACTTTGGACCTGGGACTCCTTCCCGGCGGTTCCGAGCAGCCCTAGGAGAGGTGTCCCGTGCCAATGCAGCCCAGGACTTCCTGGCAACTTTCAAGAACGACCCTGACCTGCATTTCGATTCCGAGCGGCTGGACCAGGCACGTGAACGCCTGGCAGAGGCTCTGCGGGAGACCCTGGTAGCGGCCAGAGCCCAGGACCACACGCTGGCTCGCCAGCGCCTAGGGGCTGCACTGCATGCCCTGCAGGTGAGGAGAGGGCAGGCAATGGCGGGGAGCCCCCCTACCCAGCAGGGCTTCCTGGTCAGGTCTGTGTGCTTCAGGGGACAGGGCCCACCGCCCTAACCCCCCACCTCCAGTGAGGGGAGCTAGAGTGGCGGCTGGAGGGGAAGGGGGAGGAGAGGAAAGCAGCAGGACCCTAGCCCTGGGACTGGGAAGATGCCAGACACTGACTGTGCTGGGCAATGGGGGACCCTGGGGCTCCGGCAGCTAAGCGGCCTCCTGGGTGGGAGCTGGAGATGGTGACCGGGTCAGCCAAGCAACTCCCCCTTGCCCTCTTCTCTCTCTGGGCCCAGGATTTCTACAGCCACAGCAACTGGGTGGAGCTGGGGAAGCAGCGGCCACACCCGCACCTCCTCTGGCCCTGGAGGCAGGAGCTCTGGACCTTGGCGCAAGGTGCAGCCAGCACCCCAGGAAGGGGAGCCCACACATGCAGCCACCTGCTCCTGGCCACTCAGAGGTGGTGTTTCTTCCTCTCCGGAGGACCTGAGCTCCCCAGTCCAACTCTAGGCCGCATCACACAGTCAGAGCGCCCACCCCACTGGCTCCAGCTCTGATGGTCCCCTCAGGCTCCCAACTCAGCTGGGACTGGGAAGCTTACTTCCTGTCTGCAGCTCAGAGGGCAGAATTTCACAGGCTGGACCAGAACATCTCTGGGCTTTCTAGTGCAGTCCTAAACTCTTAACTGCCAGCACCAGATGCCAGGGTTTGGCTCAGAAAGCCTCACTGGGGACACCATGGACTGTCACCTTGTTATGGCCAGGAGGAAGGGATGCAGACGGGAGCAGACGTGGGTGGCCGGGCGTGAGGTCCCCGGGTGTGTGTTCTAGCCCGCTGCTCTCTCTTCCCAGTGGACGACCCTACCTGCTCCGATTGTGAGGAACTGAGCTGCCCCCGCAATTTGCTGGCCTCCACGCTCCTTACTTCTGGCTACTTTGGAACTCATCCTCCCAAACCCCCAGGTACCAGGCAGGAAAAGTCCGTCATTATCTTTGATCTCTCACCTGGGCTCTCAGTCCAGTCGGCCCTTGTTCTGTCTGCGTGGTGGCCTCCCTTCCTAGGAGAAAGGATGCTGGGAGCCGGGTGGGTGGTGGGGGCCTGCCGAGTGGGCTGGGGTGCTGTGTGGGGAGCAGCTGCTTATTTTCCTCTCGGGATTTCTGTTACCCATGGGCAGCTTTGGGGGCCACCATGTACTGTGCTGACGGACCCCTTCAGATTTACTCTGGATTTTCTGCCACAAGCTGTGGTCATGTCCCGATGACCCTTTGCTGAGGGAGAGAAGGTCGCGCCCGGTCAGAAAGGGACCCGTTTTCTTAGTAGGCAGTGGCTTTTTGACTTCCACTCCCCAGAACTCATTCCTCAACCCAGGCAAGTGTAGCCATGGGGGCCGTTTCGACCTGAGCAGCTCCCAGCCGCCCCGGGGAGGCATCAACAAGGACAGCACGGCCCCTGGCTTCTCCCCGCACCATGCGCTGCACCCGAGGGCTGCACAGTTGGCCTTGCTGGCCTCCATCCAGGCCCTCGGCCTCCTGCGAGGCCGCCTGGGAGACAAGGGCTTCTCCAGGTGAGTGGCTTCCGGGGAAACCAGGGCTGGGGCAACACGCAAAGCTTCACCGAGTCTCTGGCTTCTTCTCAGGCTGCTGGACCTGACCACGGCCTCCAGCCTGAGCTTTGTCCTGGACACCACGGGCAGCATGGGTGAGGAAATCAACGCCGCCAAAATCCAGGCGCGCCACATCATGGAGCAGCGGCGTGGCGGCCCCATGGAGCCTGCGGGCTACGTGCTGGTGCCTTTCCACGACCCAGGTACCTGGAGGGAGGCCGGGCAGGAGAGGGGCCTCTGGCGCCCCTCCCGCAGGGAAGTGGCGAGTCTTCCAAGGTTTGAGGTTCGTTTTCCCGAGCCTGTGTGGGGGCATTTGGGTGCACAGACAGCCAGAGGCCTAAAGGGCAAAGAGACGGAAGGAAGAGCACTTTGTCAGGCTGATGTGCCATCCATGCTTAGGTTCACAGCCTCTGCTTTCTTTCCTTTCATTTTTACATTTTAAACTTTGTTTTTTTCTAGGGGATGTACCCAGAGCCTTTGCACTATTTATTCTTTATTTTGAGACAGGGCAATAAGTTGTCCGGGCTAGGCTGGAACTTGCAATCCTCCTGCCTCAGCCTCCTAGAGTGCTGGGATTACAGGCCTGCACCTCCACACCTAACTCAGAGCCTCTGCTTTTGTAGGCTTCTAATATAATGAGCTATTTGTGACTCTGTACTTCCTGTAGCAAGATTGCAATGCAGATAGGGGGTCTGTTCATCTAGGAAGTACCTGGGGTGGTTTCGGTCTACATCTGGCCATACTCATCTCCCTCAGTGTCCTTAGGCTGGGCATTTAACTCTCTTGGCCTCATTCTCATCACCCATTAAATAGGTCAGTGAAAGTCTCCGGGACTGAGAAGGCCCTAAAAGGACGGTCTGAGTCTGATTTGTCTTGTCAGTTTCATCGTGGCTGGTTTACTTATTTATTTTTTGGTTTTTTGTCTGAGACAGGGCCTACTCTGTAGTTCAGGCTGGCCTTGAACTCACAGTGATCCTACCTTAGTCTCCTGGGTGCTGAGGTTACAGGCATGTAACACCACATCCTTCTGTGGCTGGTATTTAATAGGCTATGGGTTTTTTTGTTGTTATTGTTTTGGTATCAGGAATGGAATTCAGGATCTTGCATGTTCTTGGCATGGTATTTAATAGGGACTTATTACATGCTTGATGAAGGTATGAATAAACGAATACTTCAGATTTTATTCTAGCCGGACATGGTGGCACATGATCCCAGCACTTGAGAGGCTGAGGCAGGAGGATCGCTGCCTCAGCCTGAGCTGCGTAGTGAGTTCAAGGCCAGCCTGGGCTGCATACCAAGACCCTGTCTCACAAACAAAAAACAGATTTTATTTTAAGATTTATAGAATTGACTCGGTAGTAGCAGTTGTAGTAGTAGTTCTTTTTTGGTTTCTTGAGACAGGGTCTCCCTGTGTAGCCCAGGCTGGCCTGGAACGGGGCTTGGTCTCCTGGGTCTGTGATGCAGGGAGCACCGCCATGGCTGGCAGAGGGAGATTTGCCTCACGCATCTCAACCCCCTCCCCTGCCTAGGGTTCGGCCCTGTCTTCACCACCAGTGATCCTCACACCTTCTGGCAGCGACTCAATGAGATCCAGGCCTTGGGGGGTGGCGACGAGCCGGAGATGTGCCTGTCCGCCCTGGAGGTCTGCCCTTCCCCTGGCCTTTCCCGATGTCCTGACCTGTCCAGCCCTGCCACCAGGGGGCGCTACAGACGGGCCCGCCTCCTCCCCTCCGCGCCAGTTCCATCTGCCTGAGACCCGGTCCCTGCACGCACCCCCCCACACGGTCCTCCCTGCAGCACCCACGCCCGCTTGACAGCACGGTTAACGCCGGCCCTTCCTCCCTGCCAGCTCGCCCTGCTGCACACGCCGCCGCTGTCCGACATCTTCGTCTTCACGGATGCCTCCCCCAAGGACGCCTTTCTCACCAACAGGATTGAATCCCTGACCCAGGAGCGGCGCTGCAGGGTGAGCACAGCGGGACGGAGCCGCGGTGGCCATGCCGGGGTGGGGGAGACCCGTGATGCTCTAACAGAGTCATTCACTTCACAGTGGTTGATCCAGCCCTGACTGCATCCCCGAGCCCCGCACTGGGGATCAAACCCAAGGCCTCCTGCAGGCTAAGCAGGTGCCCGCCACTGCTGAGCTATGGCCCATCCTTTTATTTTGAGATAGGGTCTTAAGTCACGTGGGCTGGTCTCAGGAGCAGGAGTCCTGCCCTTAAGAGTGCTGTGTTCACAGGGAACCTGCCCAGCAACCCGTTTGAGGAACTGCTGCCCAGATGCACTGTGACAGGCATTCAGCTACCCGGGCTGCGGCTAACCCCTGGCTTTGAGGGAGCCGCTGTCACTGATCCAGCCCCGCAGGAAGTCTGAGCAGAGGGCACCTTCTGACCACAGGTGACGTTCCTGGTGACTGAGGATCCGTCCAGGGCCCAGGGACGAACCCGGCGTGAGGTCTTGTCGCCACTGCGTTTTGAGCCATATGAAGCAGTGGCCCTGGCGTCTGGAGGAGAAGTGATCTTCACCAAAGACCAGCACATTCAGGATGTGGCGGCCGTTGTTGGGGACAGCATGAGTGCTCTGGTGAGGATGAGAGGGGACCAAGACACATGGCTGATGTTTACATTTAAAAATTTTTAACCAGGCTGGGTGTGGTAGTGCACTCCTGTAATCCCAGCACTCGGGAGGCTGAGGCAGGAGAATTGTTTGCAACTTTGTGACCAGCCTGGGCTACAAATGTGAGCCTAAGGCCAGCCTGAACTGCATAGAGAGACCCTGTCTGCAAAAGACGAAAGAAAGAGAAAAAATTAGCCAAGGGTTTAGCTCAGCAGCACAAGCACCTGCCCAGGAAGCACAAGGTTGTGAGTTCAACCCCCCTTTTTATTACAGTAGAAGATTAATTGCTGTGACTCTCTTTCAAAAATACTCTCCCTAGGTTTGAACGCTCCTGCCACATTGTGCTTGCCATGTTCTAAGTCGCTATGGGATTCCTCTCTCAGGGGCGTCTCCATGAGGTGGGATCAAAACTGCAGCAAACGCGGCTGTTCAGTGCCGTCCAGTGACCGAGCAGGCGCCTAAAAGCCTGACTGTGCGTTCTGCGTGCCTGCTCACTGGATCCGGCCCTGGTCCCCCAGCTCCTGCCTGGTTACAGACACCACGTGGGATAAACCCTTAGAACGGATTCTGGACACAGAGGGAACTGCAGCAGCGCCGCTAAAGACACCCCCCAGAGAGAACTTCGGAATGCCTTAGAAAGTGGCGAGAACGAGGAGATAAACGTGTTCACTGTTAGGGGGCATATTTTGAAGATTAATGGCAATGTGTGTTTTTCTGTGATCTTTTTTTTATTCAGTTTTTTGAGTATCAGGAATTGAACTCAGGACCTTGCACTTGCGAGGCAGGCACTTACGGCACTGAGCTCTATCCCTGGCGCTGTGTTATTTTTAGAAAGCTTAAATATTCACCATATTTCCCAATCGCACTGCATACGATGTGGGTGCCCTCGGCTCAGAGGTAGGGGTGCGATGCTTTGTTCCTCAAGGAGCGAGGGTGCTGTGCTCCCTTTTGGTCACAAGGGTAGAAAAGGAAGTTTCTCTCCCTGCCCCTCAAATCAGTTAACCTCTCCTCCATCACAGCCTCTGGAGCTCTGTCCTCAGGGCAGTGACAGGAAGCCCTGCCATCTTTTAAAGGAAGACAAGCATCACTTCTTCATTCTGAATCCTCACCTCCAGCTGTCACTGACCACAGCTGGCCATCCTGGTTCATGACCCCACTGGACTTGCTGGCTTGGTGTCCGTCTCCACCTGTTTGTACCCCATTCCATGCAGTACTGTCTCCCCCATTTTCTGGTCCTGCTCTTCCCCCAGGTGACCCTTCCCCTGGAGCCTCCTGTCATGGTCCCTGGGAGGCCAGCTGTGTTCATCGTGGACGGGCTGCTCCGGAAGCTCACTGTCCGGTTGCACGGGAAGATCCGCGGCTTTCGGATCAGGAGCCCTACAGGTAGCCCTGTGCGTCTTCCCAGGCAGGGAGAACCGGAAACGGGAGCTGCACACAGGAATGTGCTCAGGGGAGGAAGCTGTTCCATGTGACACGTTGTTCCCACCCCAGGGGTGTCTCAGGACCATGAAGAAGGTGTGGGTCCTCTTGGTCACACTCGCTGCTTTGGCCAGTTCTGGCTGGTGACCATGGCAGATGCCCCCCAGATAGGGCCTTGGGAGATCCAGGTCACAGCTGAGGGCACCCCTCGAGTGAGAGTGCAAGGTAAGGGGGGCGGCTTCCCTGGGAGGAGGAGCGGGCAGTCCTGTCACTTTTCTCTCAAGTCTCTGCCCTCGCCCTCCCCCTCCCCCAGCCCAGACCTCCCTGGACTTCCTCTTCCACTTTGGGGTCCCCGTGGAGGACGGACCCCACCCTGGCCTCTACCCCCTGGCTCAACCAGTCGCAGGTATGTTTATTCCCCTGCGCCGTCCCAGTGCATTATGCAAATGCATACACTTGTACCCGTTTACTGAGCAAAGGGCCCTAAACCTGAGGGCATGGCTGGAGAGATTTCACAGGCTCCGCCCATGGAACCGTGGCCCGTTCAGGACAGGTCACTCACTCTTCCTCCCAGTGCCTCTGAAATTCACGAACCACCCCTCTCTTCTCCATCCCCTCTGGGCGCAGGGCTCCCGACCCAGCTGCTGGTGGAGGTGATCGGGCTGGGCTCCAGAGGTAGCCCCGGGGAGGCTCCGCCGCGCTTCTCCCACGCCGTCCTTCGAAGGCTCCCGGAGGGCACTAAGCTGGGGCAGGTACCCCTGGCGCCCAAGGGACCCGCAGCGCGAGGCCTCCTCGCGGCCTCACTGCCGCCCGTACTGCTGTCGGCGCCTGGCGCCTTTGCCCTGGAGCTGGTGGGCCAGGACGGAGGCGGCCAGAGCCTGCACAGGGCTGCGCCCCAGCCTTGCTCCGTGGCTCCCGTCCTTCTGGAGGTGAGACGGGGGCGGGGGGACGCGGAGCTGTGGCTGAGCCGTGGCGAGTGGGGTCTGGACGGCCCCTCCCCTGACCCTGACCGACCCGTGCCCGCAGCTCAGCGGCCCCCCGGGTTCCTTGACCCCGGGCAGCAAGGCCGCGCTCAGCCTCCGTGTCGCCAGCTTCTCGGGCTCCCAGGACGTGGAGCTCAGGACATCGGTACACCCTAGCTTTGCCCTTACCTCCAACCTCTCCAGGTGAGGCCCCGCCTCGGGCCCTCCTGCGGGGCCACGTAGGGCGTGGGGCGGGGGCGCTTCCCCAAAGCCCCGCCCCAACCCTTCGATTGGCATTGCGTCACATGGCCCCGCCCTCCCAGACTCCGCCCACAGCACTGCCCCGGCTACCTGAACCCTGATCAGAATCGGCTCTGCAGGGTGCGCCTGGGGCCCAACGAGGCCGCCTGGGGGCGTCTGTGGCTGGAGGTCCCGGAAGGCGCAGACCCCGACTCCGTGGTACTGGTGACTGTGGCCGCGGAGGGTGAAGCCGGCACCGCGCCCCCGGCCCACGCCTTCCTGCGGCTGGTGGTGCTGGACCCGGCCTCCCAGGTGAGGCGCTGCCCCGCCCGCCCGGGGGTGCACCAGACCGGGCGCCCGCCCGGGGGTTAGGCCGGGCGTGCTCAGGCTCAGGCCGGCTTCCCCACCCCTCTTTCCGCAGGCACAGCTCGACTTCCCCATGGACTCTGACCCCTACGCTGACTCCGACCCCGAAGCCACCTCGAATCCCGCCACCCACTCCGACTCCGTCCCCACCGCTTCTGTCCCCCGTGCTGTTCCCGGGACCGCTCCCGCCTCTCGTGCCCCCGCTTGGCAGGCTGCGGCCGGGGCTGCGGGGCGGCGGGCGGGCCAGCCCAGCTGGGACCTTGGGGCCGTGCTCCTCCTGCTCGGCCTGGTCGTCTGCTGACACCTCGGCCAGGGATGAGCTGCGGGCCCCTGCGGAGCTCCAGGATCCCGCCCTGCTCGGCCCCTCGCCCTGCTGTACCCCAGGAGGGGCGAGGGAGAACACCTGCCCAGGCTCCGTCCCCAGCATCGGAAAACAGAACAAAAACCCGCAGCGGAGAACAGGGGCGCTTCCCGCAGCCTTTATGGACCGAGCCAAAGCCTCTCAGGTTTCCGCAGAGGCCGCCTTCCATCCGGGTAGCAGCGTTATCCCACCCGGCGCATGCGCGCCCAGGCCCGGCCGGGACTGGCGGGGTGGGCGGGTCCCAGGAGTCCTGAGTGACGGGTCACCTTAGTGCAAATCCCGAAGCAGCTCCTGTTTTAGCTTTGCGTTGGAAGCCGAGAGGTGGTTCCCATGAGCCTCTCTTTTCCACACCGTGCGTCCTTACCTATCTATTTATTTATTTATTCATTCTCAGCACTGGGAGTTGACCCAGAGCCTCCGCTCTGAGCAACATCCCCAGCCCTTTTAAAAAAATTTTTTTATTTTGAAACAGTTTCTCGATAAGGCGCGGAGTTGTCCGCCTCCCGGGTGCTGCCTCTCCGGCTGGCCAGGAGGGTACAGGGGAGGGTGAGGCCCGAGGGGAGCTTTACACTAAGGAGGGGTCTGAACGCCAGGGACCGTGACCTGGGGCCACGATGAGGCTGCTGGGTTAAGGCAGAGAATAAGGCAGGGAGCTCTGTCTGACTCAGCCTCCCCGCCCCACTGAGAGACCCAGGAGGATTCACACGAGGGTAGCGCGGCCCCGCGGAGCCCTCTCCCCCTCGGGCTGGGTGGCTTCTTTCTGCCGCCTTGACATCTCCTGGAAGAGAGGAAAGAGACAGACGGCCATCTGCGCTCGCCCCCACTGTCCCCCGCTGACCCGCTGCAGCCCCACGCCCTGCCGCTCTGCTGAGGCGTTTCCTTCCTACCCTGCCTGTAGGGAGCAGCCTGGGCCGCAGCAGGAGAGGGCAAGAGACCCTAGGTTTCCTGTTAAGCCTGTGCCGACCCCGCCCCATTCTCTAAAAGCTCGGATTAAAGACAATAAACGCACCTGGCCTCGAATCAGCCCCCGCAGGCAGATGTTCACCCTTAGAATCTGGGCGAGTGGGGGGCTGCAGGGCTCCGAGTGTGAATCTGCCAGGAAATCCTGAAGGAGGAGTCAAGGCAGACACAGGGTGAAGCCTGGGGTCCCCTGCCATTCCTGTTACACAGGCCGGTCTGGTCCTCCCCCTGCCACCGCCCTGGCTCTGGCCCCTTCCAGGCCGCCTCATCTCTGCGGTGCCCTGGGCCTCAGTTGGCCTGGACCGGCCTGGCCTTTCACGACCCCCCCGCCCCGCATCCATCCCTAGGCATGGGGTAAGCCGGGCCCCTCCTGCTCCCGGTGGAGTGATCCCGCAGGGCCCTCTGAATGGCATGCAGACCAGCCTCCCTGCTGAAGTGACCCAGTGACCTGGCCTAATGCCTGGTGACTTCCTGTCATCCAGCCATTAACTCTGCCCTGCCTGGAGTGCGCGGCCCTGCCCCAGCGGGGCCACCCTACCTCTCCAAGGGCCCCCAGGCGCAGCTGCTGTCGCTGTGCCGCCCTCAGGTGCTCCCGGAACCAGGCCTGGCCTTGCTGCAGCAGCTCCAGCCCCTGCCACAGGGCGTCCTGCCGCCTCTCCAGGGCCTGCATCCTCTGCAGCTGGGTCGGGCGAGAGGCGGGAGTGACTGGCTGGCTCGGGCAGGGCCCAGGCCCCTGGCCCCACTCCCAGAGCCCAGGCGACACTGCGCCCTGGGTTAGGGGAAGTGGGGAGACTGGCCCTGGGATGAGTGGAAACATGGAGGGGGCTCCTCAGACCGTGCTGGGCTGATGCTCACCCAGAGGAAGAAGCTCCCGGCGCCCGGGTCCTGGCGGCTCGTCCCCAGCGGCAGCAGCAGAACGGTGTAGGGAGCCTGCCCCAGGCGAGGCCCCCGGCTGCCCATGGCTCCCAGTGGCGGATAGGGCGCCTCTGGTGGCAGGGCTCGCCCCGCCCCCTCTGCCCGGGCCTGGCCTCTGGCCTGCTGGCCCCTGCCCACAGCATCAGAGGCTGGGAGCCCCTCTGGCATCCCTTGCGTCTGGCCTCTGGGGCCTTTCTGAAGTGATCTGTGCTTGTGAGGTCCCCAAGGGTGGGATCGGAGGTCTCCCTCAGTGGGGTCACTGTTTCTGTCTGTTTCAGTTTTGGGGGTCAAATCCAGAGCCCTACACGTGCCAGGCAAGCACTGTGTCCAAGCCCCCGCCCACGCCAGGGACTTCTCCTTGGTGTTGCAGTGCTTCCCTGGTCTCTGGTTCTGGTTTGTTTTTGTACCAGGGATCAAACTCACAACCACACGCTTGCAAGGCAGGCGCTTATGCCACTGAGCTAAATCCCCAGCCCTCCTTGCTTTGTTTTGGGTGGCCTACGGAGACATTAACTTTATCCAAAATAGACTTTATTCCCAATAATAAACCAGCAGGGGTGGGCGTGGGCGGGGAGCCCCTGGAAGGCAGAGGGAGCCCTCAGAGGATGCCCGGGGCCGCGGGCAGCACCTCCTGACTCATGAAAGTGTCCAGGTCCAGGCCGGGATCTTCCAAATCCAGCTTCAGAAACTTTTCCACCAGCGCCTGACAGCTGCAGCGGGGCAGTGGTGAGACTCGAGGAGGGCAGAGAACTGGCAGGGGCCTTGGGCGCAGAGTCAGGGGTTGCAGGAAGGAGCAGCAGTGGGTGCTGGACAGGCAGAGGGTGAGGGCTGGCGGGAGGCAGGAGGGGGACACAGGGGAGGCACACGCTTACTTCGCCATTTGGTTCTCCCTCCACGGCTCCTCGACAGGCTTAATGGGTTTCCCACTGCGGATTAAATCCGAAACCTGGGAGCAGGACGAAGAGGGAAGAGGCGGGCAGAGGTGGAGGAGAAGGAGTCA
>PVJX010017886.1:0-37533 GCA_004027295.1 Dolichotis patagonum
AATAATTCTGAAAAGGGCATCACGATACCAGACTTCACATCATACTACTACAAAGCTCTTGTAACAAAAATATCATGATTCTTCAAAAACTGACATGGATACCAGTGGGATAAAACAGCATACACAGAAGCAACCCATGCATCTAGAACCACCTATTTTATTTTTCAAAAAGGCCAAAACCACACTGGAGATAAGACAGTCTCTTTAATCATTGCTGCTGGGAGCACTGAATATCCACATGCAGAAGATTGAAACTGGATTCCTATCTCTCACCCTGAACAAAAATTAAATTAAACAAGATCCAAATACATAGATACAAAGTCAGAAAGTTTAAAACCAAGTGAAGGTAATACAGGGAGAAAAATTTCCTAGGCACAGGCAAAAACTTTTAGAATAGAACTCTAGTAGCACACAAAATATTAGTTAGAACCAAAATAAATGCACCAAGTTGAAAAAAGGTCTAGGCAGCTGATAGAATGTGAGAAAATATTTGCCAGCAACTTTTCTAATACAAGATTGATATCAATAATGCATGAAGAACTCAAAATATTAAACTCTCAAAAGCAAATAACTCAATCAAATAATGGGCAAATGAACTGAATTGACAATTCTCAAAAGGAGAAATGGAAATGGCCAAAATATATGAAAAATGTTTAACATCTTGAACCATGAGAGCAATGTAAATCAAAGCATGAGATTCCATCCTACTCTAGTCAAAATGGTTATCAGAAAGAAATACATATTGGTGGTAAGGATGTAGAGAAAAGGGAACCTCTTACATCATTGAAGGGAATTTAAACTAATATAACCACTTCAAAAATCAGTATGGAGATTTCTAAAAAAAAAAAAAATAGAAATACATTTTGACCCAGACTTCCTAGATTATATCCATGCCATCTTGAATTGGTCAGTTTTTGGGCTCTTACCTGGTTCTAGTTAGAACAAACTTTTAGTGTGTACCAAACTGTGGCTGTTTATTGGGATGTGGTTAGAACTTGCCTCTGAGGTAGAGAATGAAGCCAAAGTTGGCAGACCACAAGGAAGAATACTGGTCAAATACAAGAAAGTGGCTCCCACTACCCTGTCATTGTCTTTGAGAAATCATTGAGGAATTAGAAATCTCTAAAAGTAATTGGGCATTTGGGATCATTTTCAATGTAAACTTATCAAAATAGAATGCCAGAACAAATTTTATTTAACACTTTAACAGTCATCCATAGGTAGGCATCAATTTAGATTTTGCCCTATGACTTGCAGTTGTTAATAGCCACTCTGGTCAAATAGAAATACCATAAACTTTAGAACTAGGATAAAATTTGGTCAGACTTGTTCTATTCCAGACTAACTTGACATGCCTTTAAAATGGACTGTCAACCTTCTTTGAATCTAAAATTTATCACTAGTAAATTGTGAAATATTATGTCTGTATTACAGAGTTTTATTTGAACTAACAGATATGTGAAAGTGAAGTTTTACCCATTAAAGATGAAATATGAAAATATCTCATATATTAGTGTATGATAGACATTTTTTTAGAATTAAAAATGGCATAATCCCTGAATTTGAAGGTTTGACATAAATAAGACTGAGTGATAAAATTATGGGGCCTATAACTGAAAGTATATGAGAGGAAGCAATACTTACCTATGATAAATATGGAGAGTTTCAGGTTGACTGGTTCCAAAGCCAGGTCTTCAAAACACGTATTTGCAAGTAGAAAAGACAAGGTAATTTATGTAAAGGGAACATAAATTTGTGCAAGAATTAAATGAAATGGTAGATAAATTACTTGGGCTTTGTTACCATATGTAGGATATAAATGCTGTACTCTACAAGTAATATAAACATAAGAGTCTGGAGAATTATGTTTCATATGTATACTAAAATATAAGTCTAGGGACTAGCCCCTTCTGGCAATAAACTGACCTACATAGGGGGAGAAACCATTCAAAGTTGGGACATAATAGAAACATACAGAAAATGTAAAACAGAAAACATTTAAATGCATCTTTGAAGTTGTAGTAAATATCAAAAACAATAAGAAATGCCTTAATTAATAAGTTCCAAGCAAATATTGTCCTAAGATATTTTGCCAATCAATAAAGTGTTCAGGTGTGAGAAAACTAACTACATATCCTCCACATGGTGGGATTTCTGATCCAAAATGTCTCCATAAAACTGGAATATTCAAAAATATAGAAAAATGTCACCTTTTGTGTGAATAAATAATAACAAATATGCCATGCAATGGAATACTTGCTTATTTTGCTCTCAATACTAGATGGAGACAAAAAGTAACAGAAAAGTTCCCCTTAATGTTTCTAATCTCATGAGTTTAGAGCTGTAACTCGTTAAGAGAAGGAAACTGAAAAATCTAGTATGGTGGCCTTCATCTGACCAAAGTAACTGACATTTTATCTTAGGAAATACACATTAAATGTAAGCCAAAATATCTAGTCTAGAAAATGTTTTGAGGAATTTAATAATATTATCTCAAATTATAAAGCACACATGGAAATTAGTCTATAAAACTGAGAGCAATCAAACACAATGGCTAAATCAGATTTCTGCAGATATTATTTATATTTATGTAAAAAATCACAAAATATATATTCAAATGTACATTCAAAATGTTCAAGACCATAAGACAGTACAGCAGAAGTCAGAGTAAGTGACACCAGAAGTCAATGTGCTTGAAAAAGAATTAACTAGAACTTTTAGAAATGAAGAAAATAATAACTGGTATAAGGTCTTAGTGGATGTACTAAAGAGTGCATGCAATAAAGCCAAGAGTGTAAATTAAAAGCTAGCATATATGATAGGAGGAAACAGAAGGACAGATCCTTTGCAAATGGGAAGGAGCCCAAGAGAATGAGTGGGAGGGGAAAGGAGAGGGAAAGCAGAAGTAAAAATATTTCAGATGCATCATGTACATGTGTCAAACACCCACAGTGAATGTAGGCATTAGTCAGTGTAAGCATGAAGTAGACATCATCATCATCATCATTATCATCATCATCATAATGAACATGAGAAAGGGAACCTAGAGACAGAGGGAGGAAGGGAGTTGGAGAGAGAAAGAGGAATTAAAAAGAAAAAGGAAGGTGTGTTAAGTACAGTTACCTTCTTCCTAAAATGAATACAAACTTCATGGACTACAATATGTATTAATAAAATAAAATTTAAAAATAGGCATAAATCAAAGGAATTAATTCTGAATGCATAAAAGTGAAGTGCAATGAAAAATATTAAGGGTGAATGAAGAATTCTAAATGGTAGGATGGAAAGCCAACAATTCCAACTGGCTTTCTAGAAGAAAGAAAGAAAAGACACCAATTTGAAGAGATTTTTGCTGATTATTTTCCACAATTGATGATACCCATAAGATCATAGATTCAAGAAGCCTGGGAAATCCCACTAACAATAAGAATTTACCCTCCCAGACTCAATATTACATCACCAAGTCAAGGATAAAAGCTGAAATAGTAGAATGTGTCTTAATTTAAGTTCTGCTGAGAGGAAGACCTTTAGAAAAGGACTTTCAGGTAGGTAACACATCTGCATGTACGTGCTAGTGAGAAAAAATAGGGCACGGTGACCTCTGTAGCATGAAATAAACACCTGGGCACAATACAAGCAAAGTACAATCACGAGCCATAGACACTCCAGGCAAATAATGTCACAGACAAAGTGCCCTGGAAGGGCATAGTATGTCATAGTATGTTAAAAACCAGTGAAACAACGCAACTGGCCCAACTGAGCAGAGGTGGGAAAAAGTATTTGATGAGGCCTGAGTCCTTTCTACCTCCCTGAGTCTTTTTGATCGATAGCAAGTGCTTAAGATATTATTTCAAAGGATTGAGAAAGTTTCAGAGAGTGGAGAGCACATCTTTGAATACACTTTTTGTTCAGAATGTTCACACAAATTGTTTATGCTACAATAGCAATTGCTGCAATGAAAGGCCTCCTCAAATAACTTATTTTATGCTGCTATATAATGCTAAAGGTGTTTCTAGCTGGGTGAGAATCAGGTGCATGGAGAACTATTTTGCCTTTATCTAAATATGTCTCCTAAATCATTCTGGGTATCATAAGCACCAAAAGAAGGAATAGGACCTTGGAAAATCTGATGTGGCAATATCAATAGAGGAAAAAAATAGCCCACAGCATCATGTCACATGCTGCAATGGCTGGAACACAGCTGCATTGCCACATGTTCCTGCAGTGGGGGCCAGGTAAGATGCTTGCCACTGCAAAGCAATGGTGAACATTTCCAAATATAAACCAATAAAAAAAAATCAACCAATAAATCCCACATATCCTAAAGTAATCTAGACTACACTGCTTTTGAAATTCACAGAGCAATATTCATTCTTATTTCCTGTATGCAACCTAATTTTCCATTCTATTATGTTTTACTCTAATTATCTCCAATTTCTGTTTTTTAATTTCAGGTTATAATTTTATTGATTGTTACATTGGCTTGAGTACCAACATGAAGACTATTATCTAGGTTCAGAATTCAGTACAATACATTGGGGCCATGTGGAAGACAAACCCTGAATTTAGAGCAAAGATAATGAGTTACAACCCCATTACTCTGATACACTGGCCAGGTAAGTCAGGTACCCTGCTACAGGTCTAGTTACTGACTCAGCCACTGAAGAATCACTTGGATGTTTGGAAGGGGGCGTGGATTTATATTTAGGTATCTGAGATCAAGATGTATACTTTTATCAAGCTCTCAGGTTTAAGAAGCACTGCGCTAGGTAAAGATGCAATGTTAAAGAATTTAACATTTGGGCCGGGGATTTAGCTCAGTGGCATAAGCACCTGCCTGGCAAGTATGAGGTCTAGAGTTTAATTCCCGGTACAAACAAAAGACAGAATTTAATATTCTTATGGTAGAAGACAGTTTTACCTTGTTCACTCCCTGTGGTCAACACAGTGAACAAGGAAGCCTGCTCATCACATCAACTCAAGTCTAAGCCTTTGAAGTGGTTATGATTTCCCAAAACTGCTGGGTGGTTTTCCAGAGGTAAAGGCAGTCTCAAGAGGTTTTCTATTGGTCACCACACTATGAACAAACACTTAAAGGCTATGATGCTGCCTAATACATATTAATTTTTGTCCCCTCTACACTATTAATAAACCTTGAATTACTTAAGGTATCTCACTTAATAAATTCTGTAAGATTTTTATATTTGTGTTAGCATTTCCTCTCAGAGAAAAGTCATCTGATGTGAACATCTTTCATACTGAATATGAAATTCATAAACCCTGGTTTATTTGTGATAGTATATATTTTTAAGTTAAATAATGTATTTTGATTCCGAGATGCACAGACAACACATCCGCTGCTTTAAGAGAAAGTTTAGTGCTCAAAAACCCACATTTAAAACAAGCTACCATCTGGAGGAGGTCAGAACGAAGAGACCTTTCCTGAATTCAGTAAGGTTGATTGATGGGATGAGCTTGACCCATGAACTTACCACCTTTGACAGTACTTTTTATCTACAAAAGAAGGGCATGATGTTGGAAGTACTCTACAGGAAATGCCACAGGCAGGAAAATCCTCCTAGTAGATTAAAAAAAAAAAGTGCTGCTTTTCAAATTCCCCAATTGAAAGTCTTCTAACTACTTTTGAATTTTAATTGGGTGCTTTTCTACAAGGCAAATATTCTGGAAATTAGAGATGGTTTATAGGATTTAGTCACTTGCAACAGTATTTTTGTCTGCTGCCTGTTAAACGCAAGACCCAGATCATTTTCCTCTTATGTCCTTGTGAGTTGTCTGTGTAACCAAGAACTTTTCTAGCAGTCTGAACAACAAATAGCAGTGCACAGATTAAAACAATGCTGTTATTAGGTGGCAAGATGTCTTTCAATATTAACACAAAGCACCCTAATTGCAAATTTCGAATTGTTTTCTCATGTAGTTGAAACAACAGAGGTAGAAGTGTTTATATATTTCATGCACGTTGTGTCAGGTTTATTTGAAAATATTTCCTACTAAACTAAAATCAAAGTGAATCAAAGAACTAAATGTTAAAATGGAAATATATAACCTGCTTCAAACTCTTGAAGCCCTGGGTAGTGTCCAGAGTATTCTCAACAGTACCCCTGTTGTACAGAAAATAGGACAAAGATTCCATGAATGGGATCTTACCAAATTAAAAAGTTTCTGCACAGCAAAAGAAATAATCAGCAGAATGCAAAGACAAACTACAGAACAGGACTACATTGTCAGCTATTTTTCAGACAGAGGATTAATATCTAAAATACACAAAGAACTCAAAAAAATTAAACCCACCAAAATAAAAGAGACAATCAAAAATTAAGCAAGTGAAATGAGTAGACACTTTACAGGAAAAAAATGCAAATGGATAATAACTACATAAAGAAATGCCCAACATTGCTAATCAGTACAGAAATGCAAATTAAAACACTGAGATCCATTTTACACAAGAAAGAACGATCATCATCAAGAAACCAAATATTAACAAATGCTGGCAAGGCTGTGGGGAAAAAGGAAACCTTCTACATTGCTGGTGGAAATGTAAATTGGTACAATCACTATGGATATTACTAAAAAGCTGACTAGTATGTCCATTGAGTCCAGTTAGTCCCTTTCTAGGTATCATCCCAAAAGAGTTAAAGACACCATATTATAGTAGTACATGCATACATGTGTTTGTGGCAACACAATTTATAATAGCTAAATCTTGGAAGTAGATTATATGTCCATCAACAGATAAATAGATAAAGAAAACATGGTAGTTACACACAAAGAGTAGTATTCTGCCATGAAGAAAGAGAAACTTGAATTCTCAGTAGGAAAATGGATGCACCTTGAGGCCATATTTTTAAGAGCAAAAAATAAGATATATAAATAGCACATGGTTCTCTTATCTAAGAAAGCCAAATTATAAACAAAGAGAAAAATCAACAATAAATAATATGAAGTAGGAAGTTAGATCTCCCTCATATTGGAAGAGGATCAGGAAGTGGAGGGGAAGGGAAGAGAGGAAAGGAATTAAAGTGCACTGACTCTACCCAAAGAGCGCAAACATTATGTATTACAAACATGTACTAATAAAAATAAATGGTTTAAAAAATCAGCAAATACAAACAGATAGTACAAGAGAGGTGTGAGACATAAATATAGATACCATTTTAAAAAACTAGTTTAGAAACATTTCTGTTTGTTGAAAATTATTTTTATTAAAATATCTTAAAATTTCTGAATGAATACTTTTAACTTAAAAGTGCTACCTCTTCAACATAATTTATGAGATTACACCAAAAAATTAGTTATAACTGTATTCCCACAAACTGTAAATGTATGTCTCGTTTTATTATCATATTTAGAAGGTCAGCCTAACTAAAAAAAACAAGAAATTTGATTTAAAATATCATTCTCCTTCTTTCTGTTCAAAAATCTCTCATTACATCAACACCTGCCCGTGTACTAAAGAGTCAGTATCTCAGTGTGTAGTTTTCCTCAGACTGGTTTTCCTCTTTAGTTGTTAAGGACAACACTATATCTTTGCTTCCTTTGCCAACCGTCTTGATCTCACTCTTACTAGAAGATAAAAATATGAGAATGAAACAAAGTATTTCCTTGGCTGAAGTTAGTTATAATGGGTTATTTCCGAGCAAAACAAACAAAAGAAACAGTGTTTAAAAGAAACAGTTAAATAGATAAATCCATTTTGACCTTCAGTGAAGAATTACTACTACTGTTTGTTGCAACTTTTCTTTGTCAGGGTGATGTGTTGTAATCAGTGGTCTCCAAATCAGATTGCCTGCCTAAATCCTCTAAGACTTTATAACAAAACAAAACTGTTTCTTCAAACTCTACATAGACCAATTACACCAGAATCTTCAGGGATTCAATTTAAGCTTTGACATATTTTTTTTTACTGTAAAAACAAACAAAAAGAGGAATAAAAATGATGATACAGAATTTCAAAACAAAATAATAGGAGATTAACACTGATGAATACATTCAGGATTGTTTTCTTCAAAGTAGTTACTCAAATTACAAGACATCATCTTTTTCATGACACATTTTTTAAAGCTTTGTTTTAAAGTAATTCAAATGCTGAGCTGAATCTGAGATCTACTGTTACTCCTAAAAGTCTTTCAGCAACATTATATGAGTTACTTTTACACTCCTATATTATAGGAGCCATCTGATAAATGAATTAGAGGGATCATTTGCATAGTAGGATACAGGTAGGCAAAACAATCTGTTCCTGAAACAGAAAGGTTAATTAAACAGGTTAGAGGTTCTACAAGAGTGATAATAGAGACGTCATTTTCATGTTTTCCCTGTAATTGCTTGCTATTTGTCCTAACTACATGTAAAGCACCAGACAACTTGCAATTGGGACCCTAGTATCTGATCTACATCTTCCTATAAATGTAAATTTCTCTTTTTATATGTGTTCAGTACTTTCCTAAAAGAAAAGCAAAATTCACGTTACTTTTATGTGAAAAACAAAGCTTACCCCTAATTTACTAACTGGAAGTGCAATGGGTATGGTCATTGTCTAGGTATTTTCTTGTAAACCAGGATCACCTGGTTTGTCTGTTCACTATAAGTTCAGGACTCATGTTTCTTTGAATTTTCAGGAAGCAAAAAGGAATAGGTCCAAATTAAATGGGAAAAAAGTATATTACTTTTAATCAGAAAATATTCATCCATCCACCCATCCACAGTGATACTACTCAAATTGGGAAAGAAATTTTAAAGATCCTTCCACTGATTATCAGAAGATTCTTGTAATCCAGATAAGAAATATTTTCCAAACCAGGAAACTATCACTTGGCAAAAATGTCAGGCTGGTTCCTAATGTTTCTGTAATGATTCCATTAGGCACCTCACACACTACTCATCCTTCCCTAGGGACTTAATTGATATTGCCATTATTAATGGAAACCTTAGCATCTTTTCAAATCTTTCTATTCTATTTTAGTTCCCTCTACTACCTGAAATAAAGTCATTTATTTCATCTTGAAATTATTCACATAAAAATTTTATTTTATATTTTGCAGAACTGATATATTTTGCAAAGATACCCGCAATTCTACTAACAGGTATAAACATCTTAAGTGCATCCTGACCAATATCAATATTTTAAATTTAATAGTATCAAAGGGTATCAGAGAATGTAGTGCAAAGTTTGGATTTGTTTCTATCGTGTTTTTCCCATGGTTTGTTTAAGGTAGTTGTATTCTTTGGTATTATGCATTCAAATAAGTTTGTACTCTCAGTTATAATACTATACAAGAAATACAGTAAAGTTTTGCCAAATTCATGATACCAGATAACAACTAGATAAGCAATAACTCTGTTCTAAAATGAACCTGTCATATACATTATATATATATATATATATATATATATATATATATATATATGTATATATATATATGTAACAAAAAGTGTCTTGTATATCAACTACCAATCCACTCCATATCTTTATCTCAATTCCACTGAAATAATATTTTTGCTGAATTGTAATTCATGTGTCAGAGACTATTGAACATTCTACGTATGCTGCTTCATTTAAACTTCATAAAACTCTAAGTCGTTTCATTACTATTCAACAATTTAGAGTAACAAAACCAAAGTATGAGTAGGTTAAGAAATATGTGCAAGGTTTTAAGTAGTAAGAGAAATAACAGAGATTCTAGCCAAAGTATGTCCAACTCAACTACTTTATTCAAATTAATCAGGAACTAAATGTTACTGTTTAAATGATGACTCTTACTAGAATTTAGAATAATACCCTTCACTAGTTAAGAAGCCATGAATATGGTCTTAATCATTCTTATGAAACAATAGAATGTACTTTTTGTTCTAAAATTATGCTTCTTTTGATTTTATTTTGTTGTTTATATTCACCTCCTTTCACCAGCAAATTTTCCTAAATTCTTTTTTGTATTGTAGGAAATTTCTCATGATAAGGAAGTTTTTCAGAACAAAGGAACAAACAAGAGCAGACTTAGCAAAAGCAAAGAGTAAAACAGCTGAAATTGCAATGTGCATGAAACTACTTTCAAATGGAAGAGCATATCCTTAAGGTGATGTGGTGTCTACCAATTATTCATGGTTAGGTTTAGACATTCTCTGCAGTGTTCAGGATGTAGAGTTGAGTACTATGTTCTGCAACATTTCTGAATTAATAGTTCCAAACACAACGCTAGATTTGGAAAATAAATCTTAGTTAAAACTTAATATCCATTGCCTCTGTACTTTATATTCTAGACTGCAGAGAGAGGAAGGTGGTAGGGGTCTCAACCTATTTCAGGAGTTATTTCCTTTCCTAGCTCTTGACCTAAGTTTTGGACTAATGGATGTCTGTGTTTCACTGTTAGTTATGAAAACTTGAACTCCTAAGAAATTTGACTGCTTTAAATCTAAAATAAAATTTCTTCTCCAGGAATAAAATCCAATTGCTCTGGGATGAAAACCATTACTGGCTTGTTGCCTGATGTCATATGAAAAAAGATCTGGATGGGCAGAAATACAGATAGCGATAGTATGTTGAAAAGGACTGATTATCATTCAAACGGGTTAATAAAAACGCCGAATGACCTAGCAGGGTAGTTATAAGTCAATTCCATGGTGCCATTTCTGGACTAGAAAGGTTGCCAGAAACACAAGAATTATGGATTTTTCAAAGCTGCAAAATACATACAATCACCTTGATAGTGAAATTCTAAAGGCATAAGGAAGGAGACAGAGCAGGAGGTCTTAAGAAAAGAATCAAGATTTCCCCCAGAAATTCTCAAGAATAGCTTCTCAAAATACCTCACTGCAAAATTTAGAGACCAAGAATGCTGGCTGTGAGTAGCCAAGCAGATAATCATGATATTTCATCATATTGTGTGTTCACCATTTTTTCTCATTTTAATACTTATTTAATAATCCTAATGTGTCTTAAAATCATGCAGTCCCATTTCACCTTATAACAGTGGTGCATTAATAACTGGTGGTCAACTTGTAACACTCAGCTGAATTACATCAGCGTGGTGCTGTGTATGAAGAACCCTGCAGATTGTTGCCAACCTAAAAAGACCCGGAGAGTAATTGTTGGTGCTTTTGTTTTTCCTGTTGCCATTGGTCCTCATGGAGGAGCTTGTGGAGCTTCATTCCTGATATGAGCTTGGCTGTTCTCATCATTGGAGGACCTTGGGACCTCGACCTGAGGATGGCTGTGGTAGTTTTCAAGGGAGCTCTGGTCCTTACTTTCAGCATCGCTTTCTGGCTTCAGTATGGATCCCTCAGCCTACTGGCACAGATATTTCATCCCACTGGCACAGATTTTCTAGCTTCTACTGCTGAACTTTGGGCCTTCCCAGTGGGCTCTCAGGCTCCAATTGGACTTGTGAGGGGCACTTTCATGACCTCTAGGTCTTCGGATGGACTCATGCAGGGCATTGCCGTGGGATCCAGGGCCTCAGATAGATTCTTTGGGATCTTTAGTGTGAGGACAGATTTCCTGCATTTTTTTGTGTTTGACTGTTTGGGTGACTATTATGCTTGATTGTTTAAAATGCTGTGCTATCTAAGCATCTAAGTAGATATTTTTCTGTTGATTGTGAAGGGAAATTGTCCATATAGTGACAATGCCAACTAAGATATGAAAGTGGCCTCTGTAATTTAAGAGTGACCTAATAGCCTGCAAGAAAACAGGGACTTCTGTCTTAAAACTGCTGGAAGCTGAATTTTGCCACACACAAAAATAAGAATGAGCTTAGAAGACAAGCTAGAGGCTGAGATGAAATTAGAGTCCCTCCCCTTTTTTGCATTTTATTTTGATATAATCCTGAACAAAAGCTTCAAAGCAGATCACTCATATGAAACTAGGTTTCCTGCCGCTTAATCTGTGGTGATTTGTTTTGCAGCAATTGAATAAGAGGAATGGAGTAGAGCTACACAAGCACTTAGGGCTGCTTGAAAAACACTGGGATATGGAGACCTGTACAGAAAAATGACTTGGAGAACCACTGCTCAGTTCGCGGTAAACCTGATGGTGTTTGACTCAGGAATGAAGTAAGTCTGATATGAAAAAATAAGGGTCAGGAAAGATAATAGCACAGCTGATGTGGGTATAAAGGTCATTAAATTCTCTAATGAACAAGATTTCAAATAAGAATGAAGGTTACTTTTACAGTTAAGAATAACACGTAAAAAAGTTTCTTGGGGAGGACGGTTCCTTTATTTTTCATTTTTTTAAGGGAGCACTCCATATTATTTAAAAGTATTATCACTGAAGATGTTTTCTGCTTGCTTGTCTTGATAGAACACTGTCCCATTTTGACCACGAGATTGACTGTTAAGTGTGTGTCCCAGAGAGAAAATAAAAGCAAAGAACAAAGAATGTGATTGTATTTCCTGAAGTATCCCAATTAATCAAGTCCCCAGCTTGGATCATATTGGAACTACACAGTCAAGGAGAGGTTAGAAGGCAGAGACTTCAGCGGAACTTGAAATCAGTGCTGAATGATAGGTTTGGGGATTTTAAAGGTCCCTGGAATCTTGGGAGTGGAAAGGTCTGTAGATCTGAGGTGTTCAAAACAGTGGTCCCACTGTCTAGTCCTTTGTGATGAGCAAAAGAGGTCTGAAGAAATCTTGTATCTAATTCTTGTACTTTGATTCCCTGTTAGACCAGATGAGAGCAACTCCCTGAGAGCAATAACTTTTGTTTTAAAATTAAATTACAATAAATAAATTTGTTGAAGTGCCTCTTCCAATCATTCTTGATCTTAGACCTATGTAAAAAATGTACTTCAGCAGATGATTCACACTTTGTCTTCCCCAGGACTCTCTCCATCATTAATTACATATTATTTTCTTTGATTTAAATCACATTTATTGCATACTAAACACTATTGTCATCAGTTTTGATTGGTTAAATGTGACCCCCCCACATCTTCCTGTACCTCTGGCACTGTATTATGCACTTCCCCAAAACCAGGGTTGTGCTTTTCAGTCCATTTATATTTCATATTGCCTGGCTCAGGCACCTGGTCATAGGAGGTATATGATCCATAATTCTTCCAAGGGACCATACTTGCTAGTGTCTCTGATTGTTGCACTTCATCTTGGTTTAAATCCCTTAGTAGGTGTATTTTCTCCAGGCAGAGGCTTCAGCAAAACAGATAGCATGTGTCCGCACATTGATCTGTTTCCAAGTGAAACACTTTTGACTGTAGGAAAAATTGTTTAGAAGCCTTGGAATTGACCCCTTTGTGTACCAAATCGACATTCTGTGCAGCTAGTTTTATCTTTGCTTAAACTAGCATTGATCAAACTATCAAAGATGGTGTTATATTTTGAACAGTCGTTCTTGAAGCCCCACCAAAAAGAATGGCTTCCATTTAAATCTTTAAATTAATTCTCATCTTGTTGACTATCTCAGAATTTTAGAGGGTTGAAGAACTTGATTAATTTTTTCAATCTTACTTATCACAAAAAAACCTTAAAGGTATTTGAGTACTTGACTCTTGGTCACTCATTCTTTATTACTCTATCTACTGTCATTCTGTGCCCTTTCACCTTTCTCAACAGAAATCGGTTTTCTAAGATCCCTTGTTTGGATGAAGACTCAGAATAGTGTAAGTAGGAGCTTTGTGAAATGTGGTAGGGCTCTGCTATAATCTGAGGCTGATTTACCATACTCATAGGGAAAAAATAAAAACAGAAACAAAATCCTCAGTCAGAATTTGTGGAATACCTTAAAACAGCTTAAAATGTTCTTTATTACAAGAGAAGTGATTTAATTTTTACATGACAGAATTTAGAACTTGGGGTTTTTGGAGTGAGGACATTCTTAAATCTCACAACTGAATTGTGTGTAGGGCTTTAGCTGAGATTGGGAAAGCTTTTAGGCTTGTATTTCTTAAGTAAGCCTAGGAAAGTTTAGCTTTCAGCTGAAAATAGGTCAAGGCAAGAGAGTGGTATTAATTACAGCTAAATCCTCCAAAGAACTCTACTACAAACCTACAGATATAAAGGTTAAAATAAATTCTGCAGATTTACAAGATTCTTTATTTATACTTATGCAGACTCAGAAGCACTCGGCATAAATTAAGTGTAGGCTTTTAATTCCACCTTTAAAAAAGTACAAACATTTAATGCCATTCCTTGATCCAACATGATTACTGTGAGATTATAATTTTTCATTTTATTTGCTCTGCATATGCTTATTTTTACAATTATTTGCCATGTAAAACTCTTAATTGCTGCTGATGCTGCATTAGGCTGGTTTTCTAACAGAAGGTCTAAAAATGCAACCCCATCCCCTGATCTGTACATCTCTTAAGTATTAAGCAGATTTAGTAAGGCTCAGACCTCTATAATCACAGCTACATGCCATGGAGTGTAGGACAGAAAAACCTCCCACATGTTCCACTCTGCTTTTTTACCTCCAACATAAAGCTGCCTTCCTAACAGGCTTCTGCAGAACTTGACTTTTCCACTCTGGACTATTGTTAATCAACCACAAGTTAGTACCTGTGAGTTTATCATGTGTAAACAAGATGAACACAGAGAAAGGAAATATTAAATGAGAAAGAGAACAGAGATACAGCACAGGCAAGGACATCGAGGTGGTTTTAGGAGGGGCATAAAAATATTCAAAAAGAGAATATTTTTAACTACCAAAGGAGAACCCTAAAAATTGGAGTTCATTTTCCAAATTTTTTTTCCAATGATTGGGGGTGGCTAATCTTTAACCGGTGGAGCTGGGATGCTCAGGGTGATGACAGGTAGACTCTTGAATGGAACAAAGTATTTTGTCCCTTTTTATTTCTGACATCCCATCGATCTGCTGCAGATTCAATTTACCTACGCCCACAATCGAATTTCATTTTATATGTAAGCACGGTTCTCCCTTACTATACAACCACCTCTGCAATACTGCAACAAAGGTGTCAATTGTGCTGTTAAGTTGAAAGTTTTAGTGAGAATCATCCCTAACTTCGGAACTCCACTTCATTGGTAATGATGACCTTGGTCCTATGGTGCTTTATTGAGGGTCGTGGTGTAATCCCAATCAGGAATAGAAGTCTGTCAAAATCATAAAGGAACTAGAAAGCTTTTGTAAGTAAAAATCAAAAAATAACCTTCAAACTCCATAGCATGACGCTTGGAGTTTCTTAGCCCCATGCCCTCTGGGTCCCTCATATCTTCCTTTACATTTCCCTTAGTAATATCATCACTCACAAGCCATCAATGTTGACTTAACATAAATGGCCCTGTTGACTTGATCAGCGCTCACTCTAAAATAAGCTTTCCTGGGTACATGGCACACCAGTCCTGAGTTAATGTGCTGCCTGTCCTACGCATGGACATGTGACCATCGATGGGCACACCAGGGTTGTTTATAATATTTACATTCTCCACTCTTTGCTGAATCTTGGCAACCTGCACAGCTTCTGTGAGATTCGGTTTTCCTATTTTTTAATGTCTATGTAGTATTGCTTTTTCAGTGGTCTAGTCAACTAAAAGAAATGCAAAAAAATGAGTTACTTGATCATTGTGTGAGATATATGAGTGAAGGAGGTAGTAAAAGGCATAAAAAGCATTGAATGTTTGATTTAACCAGTGTTTCCAAGTCATTTCATTTATTTTTGATTTTTCTAAAAAAAAAATAAAAACATTTCTGTCTTATCTGATGAGAACAACTTAAATATTTATAAATCAATGTATGGCCCCAAAAGATGTTTATTAGGTTTTACTGTCTGGCTAGGTGATTCATTTATTAGTTTATTTCATCTTTGATTTATGCATTAATTCAGGAGAAATTTAATAACTATCTTCAGTTTCTCAGATAGTATGCTAGTTGCTTTGGGGTAAGATGCAAACATACCCAGGAAGCTGTCCTCCACACGAGACAGAGTTGTGTAAAGGAATTTATCGTATATAAGAAATCTAATGTAACCTAGAAGGAGCTAATGAGTCAGCTTTCTGTCACCGTAAGTAATTAACGCAATTAACCTGGGAAATGTTTATTTTTGGTTCACACTTTTGGAGATTTGGGTCCAAGGTAAAGTGGTGTCTTAGCTTTGAGTCTCTGGCCAAGGCAGTGCGCCATAGCAAGAGTGTGCAGTGGAGAAGGCTGTTCACTTCACTTTCCGGGCAGTAGATTGAGAATGAGGTAGAGATTCTGACGCTCTTGTCTCCTGATTTAAAGATCTGCCAGTAAGATCCACATCTCAAGGCTCCAAGAACTCCCAAAAGCAACGCCTGGGGACCAAGCCTTGAAAACATGGATATTTGAGGAACTTCTACAAAACACTGCACATAAAACACCTTAAGGTTAGTAGAGACAGCAGTGGGTTTGCTGTTTCATCAGTTAACACCAGTGTATCGAGTTTTGCTATGAATCAGGCAACGTACTGAGTTCTAGCTGCTCCCAATGTGTTCCACATCTACAGCCCTGAGTCTCCCTGCGATGCTGTTAGAAATGCTAGATTCCAGGTCTAACTCCAGGTGTACTAACTCCAGGTGTACTAACTCCTGGTCTAACTCCAGGTGTTCCAATTTAATTTAGCCAAGGATTAGATTAAGTCTTCAGAAACAGGGGCCCAGTTTGGTTCTTCTCAAACTGTAATAGAACAAAAAACAACATGCTGGTAAAATACAGATTCTTGGATCCTGTAGCGAAGGAGTTCTATTTCAAAAGATTTGAAGTGGAGTCTTAATATTCACTGACACAGATTTGTTCTTAGGGGTTTTAAAACTTTATCATTTGTATTGAGAACCACAGGTGGATGTGGATGAATAAGACACACTGTCAGATTTAAAATCTCTCTTTCTTATATGTACAATTTCCAAGTGGACAAAAACAGATTTTGGTTCTCTATGGTGACTTCTACATCAACATGTTAAAAGTATACAACATGCCAGAATCATGTGAAAACCAAATTCAGATTCAGCCTTTTTTCTAATAAACATCTGGACAAATGAACTGCTGAAAAAGCTAAACCACCTTTAACGTAGGTTCAGAAAAGAATTTTTATATCATGAAACAACCATTAAGTTAGTAATTGTTATGAATATATGTGTTGACTACTAATTATGCTATTTGATTAAATGGAAAACCAAAATCTCTGGTGATACCAGAAGGCAATCAATTTATATATGCTCCTATATTTTAAGTTATTGGTTAAATCATAGTGTTTCTATTTAAAGTATTCAGTAAGTATTATTATGTCTGGTATTCATCTTAAAGGCTTACAAAATAAATGTTCATTTGTAGTAAGTAACTCTTGAAAGAAAATTAGTGTGGTTTACAAGTTTGATAAGATACATATTAACCAAGTTTTAAAGTTATAAAGAATATTTTTCCAAATAAGATCAAACATACAGGTAGAATTGAAATATTTGGAGAGAGGGCACAAATACTGCTGATATTCTGAGGAATATGCCAGAATATGTGAGTACCAACTCACTAAACGTTCACTCTTGCTCTTCTTTTTGTAGAGCGTGATCTTTAAACACATATTAAATATCATAAAATGTGTGGCAGGGTTGTAATTTCATTCATATTAAGAGATGATATTTCTATTGGTGAATAAAGTAAGCTATTATCTGCCTAGATGGTAGCAAAAATTTTCTAAGTTTTAGAATTCATTACTTCATTATGCTTTTGTTCAATAGTCCCTCATGTGTAAGCTATAGATTAGTAAAAGAAAGTTCAGCTTGATTACATGGGTGCTACTTTGATATCTTGCAAAAAGAAGAGATAAAAATTCTTGTAAAATATAGACTAATAATAATGTTTTCTATCAACCTTATTTTTGTCCTTCATATTCTCAATAAGTTATATTGCATTCTATATGAAATTTCAAAATAATGGTATTGGCTATTATTAACCTGCTAATTAGAAAATGAATTCATCAGTTTTATAAGTTAAAGAGAATCACAAATTAAGGTAAATCTAATAGGTTAGATAAATAATATGGGCTTGATAAATACTTGTTGATATAAAACAAGCTTAAATAACAAAAATATCATGCTTGATACAGAAGAGCCACTGAAGATAGATAATAAAGTCATTTCCACAAAGTATTTGAGCTGTTTAGAATATGAATTATAAAACTTCAGGAGTCTTCATGTAAGTGTCTACATACTGCATTAGCAAAGGACAAAAATGTAACATTAATTAAAAATAACAAAATTGAAGCCTATAATAATGCCATGTGAATCAAAAAAACTTTGGTTTTTTCATACATACATTTTAATCTGAAATTTTAGAGCTTCAAAAGAGTACTATATAGCAAAAGGAAATTATTAATCTTCTGTTGACGGAACAAATCGTAACATTTGGCAATGTGTTGCCTCTGTCTGTAGGTTCCAAGAAACTACCAGTTTGAAAGTATGCAAGCTTAGACACTGAAATCATCCTAACTACAAGCTATAAGAAGTGTTATACTAAGAAATGAATTATTAAAAAGTGTCACTTAGAGATGTGGCCATTCATTCTGTACCAAGCTGCACAGAATTCCCTAAGGGGGAAAAATCCATGCCTCAAATGCATGCGCAATAAGCAATTACAAAAAAATGAGAAAACAGTTCAGTATGTGAAAAACGTTCTACTCCCATGAAAACTAAAAAAAATAACTTTGGAAACTTGGATAAGGTCTATAAAGCAACTAAATGATTCATTTTCATAAATAAATGATTAATAGATAGGTAAAGGTATATAAATAATGCAAACCAAAGAAAATATAAAAATAGGATAATTTGACATCTGCTCAAGGATTTTCCAAAACTAAAACTGTGGGTAATACAATTAAAATATCTAAGTTTATAATAGTTCAACTTTCTTCTTCCTGAATAAAACTTTAACCTTTTTAGAAACAGGTGGGCAGTAGTCGGGCATAAAATTCTAAAATTTGGGCATTTTTCTTTATCACTTTGAAGTTCTTACTCAGACTTTAGAGCACTTTAGAAAAGAAAGAGCTGAATCATGCAAGCAAATTTAAGTAGTTTGATAAATATTGATAAACAGATCAATAAAGGCTTAGGAAATTTTAAAATCAAATAAAATAAATCATACACCTTATTAAAAATTTGAATATTTTAAACAATTATTACATGTTGATAATAGAGATATAATGATAATTATACCTAAAAGAAACAGTTGGAACAAATCCCAATTTTCTACTTAATCACAACAAAATTAATAGGTTAAGCCCTCTGTGGGAAACATTAAATGAGATTTTTAAAATGCAGTCACACATTTGCACAGTGACTTATTTGAAAAATGACAAAGTAAGTTAAAATGATGAAAAAAGTGGTAGAAGTACACTAATAAAAGTGGTGCTATTAACATACATAAAGATTAATTTTTTTAAATTTTTTGTTTATGTTTTTTGTTTGTTTTCTGTTTTTTTTTTAGACACAGTCTCATTCTGTGTCCAGGCTGGCCTTGAACTCACTGTGTGGCCCAGGCTGGCCTCCTACTCATGACAATCCTCCAGTCTCAGCCTCCTGATTGCTGAGATTACAGGCATGTACCACCATGCTTTGATTGGAATAAGTTTTTTACATGTTATGAAAGCAAAATATTTTTAAGGATTGTTTACTGTGATAAAACAAAACATTTCACAGAATGACAAAATAATTTGAAGACTATCAACACCTAACAAACACCCTAAGAATAAAAAAAAGAGAAAGATATCAGAAAATAAGAGGGGAATACTGACATATTTTACTTCATCCCATTTAGCAAATTATTGATAAAGCAGCTATAAGAATTCGGGCATCTGAATGAATACACACCTCTCAGATGAAGAAATACAAATGGAAAATAAATACATAAAAAATGCTCAACATCACTGATCATTCAACAAATGGAGATTTTAAAAACTGAGATTTTATCTCACTCTAGAAAGAATGGCAATCATCAAAAAATCAACCAATAACAAATGTTGGCGGGGCTGTGGGGAAAAGGGAACCCTTCTCCACTATTGGTGGGAGTATAGACTGGTGCAACCACTGAGGAAATCAGCTTGGAGATTCCTTAAAATCTAGGATTAGAGGTCCCACTTGACCCAGCTATTACCCTTCTGGTTATCTTCCAGAAGAATTGAAACCAACATACCACAGCAATATATATGCACCCATGTTTATAGTGGCACAGTTTTAATAGCTAAATCTTTGAAATGACCCAGGTGTCTATCAACTGAGGATGGATAAAAAAGATATGGTTTCCTTATGTAAAGTAGTACTACTCGGCCATAAAGAAGGATAAACTGGGGACTTTTGTAAATGGAGGCAATTTGAGACCATACCCATCAGTGAAATAAATCAGACCCATGTGTATAACGTCATGTTGTCTCGCTGGGGTGGGAAACTGCATTAGTAAATAAGATCCAAATGTACCATCGATATTGAGGATTAGGAAGAAATAGTTCAAAAAAAAAAAAAGACAAAGTGTGATGGAGGGAAAAGAGAAAGGAAGAAAGGGGAAAAATATGTTTACTCACAAAGTTTCTATTAGTTGATTGAAAAGAAAGGTTTGTGCTAAATTGTTTAGACAAGATATCATGCCTATAACTTGTACTCTGAATAACTACTACAAAGACAATAATACGCAATGTATTAATTATTGCAACTGTCCTACTAACCTGTTTTAAAACTCTGATTGTTGTTTTTATTGTTTTTCTCTTTAAAGTAAATAAATAAATGTTAAAAAAGTATTTGTAAGACAAAGGCTACTTTTCATAATGCATAAGAAATTTATATGTTCTCATTCGCCTACTGCCAGCAAACATCAGTACAAAAACTACGTGGAATTTTAAAAAAAATAATTACTTAAAAACAAAACCCTGAACGAATAAGTCACCGACTGAATCCAGCGAAGAGTGGAGGGTCCCCAAACTGGGACTGCAATCAAGGAACAACTGTAAATGTGCGACTCATCGGCCCAGTGATCCTGCCAGATTTTAGTAGCAGAAGCTCCAGGAGAACTGGCATCCTCTTTGCCTTGTGGTACTTGAAACAAACCAGTTCAGAAGCAGAAGACAGATGGAAATGCAAAGTGAAAGTCTCACCATAGGGATTAGCCCAGACGTGGGACTTAAATGCGAGTATGAACTGTTTTCATTTTCTCAGATTGAAAAACAATGGAGTAAAATACAATAAAATAAATGAACTGTAAAAGGGAACTCTGGAGAGAAGGCAGAAAAACAAATAGAAACATGAAATAAATCTTCTCATGAAAGACAGGATTCTTTAGAGCAGATATGTGAGTCTGAGGATTCTGATGTGTGTGTATGCTCCGACCACGCTCAGCTCTGGCTGCAGAAACCTTGACCTGAGCGAAGCCTAGAGCAAGGCACTGGCACACAGGCTGGGAAGCAAGGAGGAAGTGCCAAGAGCCAGAGGACCACAAAGAGGGCGAGCCCTGTCTCTGCTCAAATCCTTGGCACAAAGGAGACCTCAGGGGCCTGGGGAGAAAAGCGCTAACCGGAAGGAATAGGAACAGAACAAAGAATCAACAACTTCAACATCTACACATCGAAGCAGACTGCAGCTTGAACCCCTGTGGATTACAAACCGAGCATGCGCAGAGTGTAGCAGCACCAAGGACAACTGCAAAGATCAAATATCAGCGATCATTTATTAAATGTGGATGTGAAAACCACTCATATTCAGGCAAATAACGATCAATGATACCAACCCTGGTGACAGGGGGAAAATAAAGGCAAACATGCCAACGTATATACGATAAGTATGTTTACAAAGAGAAAAGAAAGGCAGAATAAAAACACAAAAAGAACTAAAATTCAGAAATAGAGTACTGAAGAACTTAGAAGTAGAGTAACAGAAAAATAATCTTTAGATGCAATCGACTTCAGATACATGAGCTTCAAAATAATTACAGGCAATTACTTAATGTGAAAATTAGACAAAAGCACTGAACAAAAATGCACAGACCCTCCAGAACTTGTGGAAATTGAAATCCATACCGACTGCAGAAAGACAGAAGACTAAAAGAATAAATAAATCAAAATAGAAAACAACAAACAAGAGAAGAAAATTTAAATATATGTGGAGATGTGACGGCTGATAATTTCCAAATCTCAAGTAACTGATTTGAAACGTTCAATACGAAGTAAAGTTAAATAGAAGCTACCCCATCTTTAACGTCATAAAAGCCAAATACAGAGAAAAATCTTGAAAAGACAATGATAGGTAATACAGGGGGGAAATTAATGACTTAACACTGACTTTTAATCACAACCTCTGGATGTATGCAAACTTTAAAGCTTTAGAAGAGTTGACGAGGGAAAAAAAGAATTGGTTGATTAAAATTCTATATCTGAATCAGGTATGGTTTAAAAATAATTTTAAATATATTTTCGGATTAAAAGCTTTTTAAAACAAACACAAACTGTTGCCAGCATGACAGTAACACAGGAAAAGCTATAGAAAGTTCTTTAGCCTAAAGGGAAATAGCAATCAAGAGGAATTCAAATGTCTAAGGAAAAATGAAGAGTACCAGAAATGAGAAATGTGGAGATGGAAGAAATACATTTCTTTTATTTAAATATATTTATTTTATTTTTCTATAATATCTAAAAAGACAGGTAGATTTCTAAAAAAAAAGTATACCATATAATTTATGGCTTTTAAGCACTATATGAAATATATAACAAAATATTATTAGCAATGGTAAGGAGTGGGTAATTGTAATATGTTGAAGCAAGTTTCTTATATTTTGTCCAAGATAGTTGAGAATTAACTCTAAGTAGATTGGTATGTGTTTTAAGAAACATCTCAATCCTTAGAGAGACAATTAAAGATTCATAGAGAGATAGCTAAAAAGCCAATATGATAATTAAAATAGATTCAGGTATATAACATATATAAAGAAGTAACAAAAATGATGATGGGAGTGGACAAACAGAGGAACATAAAATGGAAAAACTTTTGAAGTAAATAGAACCATATCAATAATTGCCTATTCAAATGGTCCAAACACTCAAATCAAATGGCAGAGATTACAAGTCTGGATTTCAAAAGGCAAGAACAGGAATTTTCTGTCTATAAGAGAGCTCAATTTTAAATGCAATGATATAAATAGATAATAAGTCAAATTCTGGGAAAATATATAAGTACAAAGTATAGGCGTAAGGAAGCTGAAATGCCTGTATTAACATTAGAGAGAGAAATTAGGCGCTAACAAGAAATCATATTAAAAATAAAGAAGCAGTTTTCATAATGATAATAGTTTATCTCAATTATCTCTCTCTCTACATATATATATATATATATATTTATATGAAGAGTTTTATAATCAATCAAGCAATAACTGATAGAACAGAAGGGGAAACTAAACATAATTACCACTGGGAAATTTAATACATTTCTTTAAATACTAGAATAATCTGAGAATTAATTTATCTACTGAAAACACAATAAATTTAAGGATATCAACTAACAATATCAATTACTTTAATATAATTGACATTTGGAGGGAAAAAATTGAACAGATACTTCACCTAAGAAGATGGCAAATATACATAAAAAGGATACTCCACATCTTTAATCATTAGGGGCATGGATACTTAAACCTTAGTGAGAGTCCCCCTCGAGCCTACTGGAATGTCTAAAATTAGAATTTTAAA
Organism: Dolichotis patagonum; assembly: GCA_004027295.1. NCBI lineage: Eukaryota > Metazoa > Chordata > Mammalia > Rodentia > Caviidae > Dolichotis > Dolichotis patagonum. Next base: position 23,664 of record PVJX010017886.1, read on the forward strand.
AAAGATTTAAGAAATGGTCAATCAAGTTTTGTCAAAGATGTAGAGTAGTCACCTGTTGCTGATGGAAATACAAACTAGCACACCCACTTTGGAAATCAGTTTGCCAGGTATCTTTAAATTGAAACATAATTTTAGTTGTGACCTTGAGATTTCTCCCCTAAATGTTAAGAAAAAAGAGAATAGAGAAGACAGAAAGAGAGAAGAGAAAAAATACCTTTAAGCTTCATTTGTAATGATGCCACATTTTAAACTCAAATGCATGTTAATTGGCCAACGAAGACAGTATATTAACTAGCTGAAAGACTGCCATTTATCTGTATACCAGAATACTACAAAATAACAAAGCAACAAACTATTGATATATGAAAGAATTTGCATCAATTTCAAAAGCATGTTAAAATAAGCCAAATGCTAGTGATGTCAAGGTATAAAATTAAGTTACTTAATTAAATACTAGTAATGATGAAATTATTATGATATATCAGAAATCAGGATCAAAAAAATTCTCTGCAGGCAAATAAGAAAAATATAAGGTTATTGGGATATAATATTAAACATGCAAAAGGCAAATTTCATTAGTTATATAAATCTCACACTTTTTGCTATAATGCATGTGCATTCTCAAGGTGAATGAAGACTTGTTTTGGAAGGACAAAAGATTTATTCTTTATATGAATATCATACACAGTTAAACATAGTTTATAAAATATATAATATTCATGATTTAATACTTCATTGTTGTGGAGAATAAGTAACAAAAATTCTGCTCAGAAAATGATAATTTAAAAAGGGTAGAAAATACTGCAGTATGATGCAATGAATTTAGGAATTAAAAATAAATATGTAATATATGTTCAATTTTTAACCATGATGAAATGACATATTAGACAAAATTTTGCTTTAAGTTCTATAAATCTTGGACAAAATATGGATAATCTTTTGAAGGTATTGGAAAATAATGACCTGAACCACCAAGAGAATTTAATGAGAAAAAAATGACTTTTCCATAAGTGTTGCTGGATTAGCTTCCTATTTTTAATGTACAAACCTCTACTTTACACCATGTACAAAATTAATCTAGGGGCCAGGGATGTGGCTCAGCAGCACGGTGACTGCCGGACAAGCATGAGGTTGCGAGTGCAATTCCCAGTACAAAAAATATTCATTTGTGTCATAGATATAAGCATAAAGGATAAAACAGGAAAATTTTAGGGAAAAAATGATCTAAGGTTAGTAAAAGTCTCCTTAAGGTTCAAAATCTTTTTTCAAACTTAAAACCTCTGCATATCCTAAGGTCTCACAACGCGAGTAAAATGTGAATATAACCTGACAGATACTATGCATAATGAGTATCTTAGACTTGCTGTGATTTCAAAAATATATAGATATGTACATATATAGATATGCAAATACCTCAAATATATAGATATATAATACCTCTTCCATTATAATAAAAAGATGCCAAGTAATGCATGACTGGTACAGATTTTTCACAAAGAGGTGCAAAAGGCCACTAAGCATGTAAGTTTCTGGATGTCATTAGTTATCAGAGAAGTGAAAGTGTAAAATACCAGGTAGTCACTCACACAAAGACACCCACACATGCTCATGGAAGGTTTTTAGTGTGCTGATCATGCCAAATGCTGGTAAGGTGGATTTGGAATTCTGCTGTTCGAAGGGGAAGCCTGTAAAGCGACTTTGCAGAAGCAGTTTAACATTTTCTTAATTAGCTAAACACACACCTACTCTATGGCACAGAAATTCCATTTGTACATGTTTACCGAAAACAATATATGCCTCTCTATCTATCTATCTATCTATCTAAAACCTTGAAGCGTATCTCTACATTGAAACTGGCCAATGTGCACCAACCAGAAAACAGAGAAACACCTGCGGTGCGATCAAACTACGGACTAACTCAGATTTACCAAGTAAAATGTGAGTATCACTTATGCAGGTTGAAGATCTCACAAGGATATTGAGGCTAACAATCCAGATACAGAAAATCTGCATGTTGTTATTCCATTCACACAAAAGTTGAGAACTGGCAGATTAATGTGAAGGGTCATAGGAGCCACACTAGTCTATCGGATGGGAAGTGGGTGGTGTGAAGAGTGTCAAGGGAATTGGTTGGGGTAAAGACAATAATTTTATTCATGATCATGCTCACATAGATACAGACAGTAAGTTCCATGCTTCATCAAGCTATATGTAAGTTTTATGCCAATAAAATGTTGCTTCTTCAATGCCTACACAAGTCATCATTAATTTGATAAAGATTAAAGGGTTCCATAAATCCTATCTTACTACCTGCTACTGTTTTAATTTGCAGGTTTAAAGACATTAGGGACACAGCTTTCTTTGGTTTGCTGGAGTACTTTTGTCCTTTACATATTAATTTTCATTGAAGACTTAGTGCCAGTTTGCCTTTTCTTTCTATCCCTTTTACATTAGTTGTGAAGTTTTAAAATTTTGTTATGCATATGTAAGTATAAATATAGATGGATGGGTGATTAGATAGATATATGGATGAGTGGATGTTTGGATGGTGTATAGATGATAGATAGATAGATAGATAGATAGATAATAGATAATCATTCCAGATGAGTTCTTTTCATTATAGTATACTCATTCCCTTATTTAACAGTCTATCCTACACTCAGTGCTTCCTTTTCAGTCCTTTTCTACATATCATTTTGTTTTGTTTTGTTCTTTAAGAAATAGCACTGACACTCGGACACAGCCTATGGATTGGTAACACTTGATCGATTCTGTCATGGCTCTCACTTGAAGCAGTCTCCGGTCTCAGCTCCACCATCTGTGGGTGCCTCCATAGGGTCCAGCAGGTTTGGTCTGGGATTAGGCTCTGCCTTGGAGAAGCTCAAATCGCTTTGTAGTTTTCACAGCACTTTCTTGTGGCCTGTTACCAGCTCAAAACTCCATTATGTGCAAGTATTTTTATAATTCTCTTCTTGGTATTGTGTGTGACCAGGAAGAAAAAATGACTTGCTTTTCCAACAGCATAGTGCTAAGACGTCTTTACTTTCTTCAAGAAAGACTCATTGAATGTCTGTTCTGACTCTTATTATTCTGACAAATGTGAAAAACTTCAACTGCCTTTGAATTGGGCTTTTCTCCTGAGTGTTGCCACTTTAGCTTTATCCAGAAGAATGTGCTTCTGCCTTAAGGATTCTACCAGACATTCCAGTTCCCTTCTTCTTATTTTTCATTATAACAGACTAATGCTTTTGTGCTAGGCCTACATGCCCAAATCCTGATGCCCAGGTAACCCATCCTGCACAGGGACCAAAACCAGTAAAATTACCAAGATGCTCAAACTGTAAGCAAAATCTGCCCATCCGCCTCCCATATATGCAATCAAAGATACAGATATAGATATAGATATAGATATAGATATAGATATAGATATAGATATAGATAGGTATAGATATAGATCCTTCTTCACAGAGAAGGTAATTTAAGTACTACAGGCTCCTTTCTTTAATAAAAGGTAGCTTATTAGTATCCAACATGATAAACTTTCAATTTTCTTCTATTGGACTTATGGTTGTAATGTCTTTCTACAGATGCATTTGTTCATCTGTGTTTCCCTCTAGACTATGAGGTACATCAGAGCAAGTTGGTCCCTTCTTTAACTGAATCACTAAAACAATGGTATGGACAAAGGGGGCACTCAAGAAATACTTGTTCAACATTGTTTAAAAAAATTAATGCTACACAAATTAATTATTTGAAGAATCAAGAGACTTTATCTTTCTGATATTTGGGTTCCTAATATGAAAAATAGGAATGATAAAACCAACTGCACACAGAGGGGTTTGAGCAAGAAATGGGAAAGTAATTTTAAGGTTACAAAATTTCTGATACATTTTTACGTTAATTTTATGGCCATATTTTAAAAGCAGATAAAAAGACATTATGCCCAAGTTGCTATACAGGAATTATAAATAAAACCTAAAGATAAACTTATGTGTTAATATTTTATTACACTAAATTGGTGCAGGATTAAAATGACACACACTTTCCTGTAACAAAGAACTCAACCTTGCTCGGGTCTCAGGAAGTGGGGCAACATCTAGAGTTGGAAGAAAAGCTTTGGAAAGTCTCTGGGTTTCTCCCAGGTCTACTAATCAAGTGCTAGGCAAATAAATGTGTTTCAGACCCAACTCAGCTTCCCCTTCTGGGCCACAAGAAGCCACGCCATGGTGAGGAATGTCAGGAGAGGGCTCTCACCTTCACTGTGCAAGGGATACTGGGCAAAGGTCTTCAGTGGTGAGGAAAACAAATACTATGTCTGGGGAACTGGTCACCAACTTTGAATAAAATGCTTCTAGCATTCAACTATTATTACTTCAATTTCATCTCTCTCTTCTCCCACACCTGTAACTTTCTCAAAATTTTCATGACACTCCTTGAAGCATTCTACTCAACCTTCTCCTGGGTCCAAGAAGGACACTCTGTCCTAATGTCCATTGCCTCATTACTCAGACACCAGAAGACCCTGGAGAGGAAAACATGTACAGGAAGTCCTCGACATATGAACATTTGAGTTGCAAGCTTTCACAGACAAAAATGGATCTTGCATTGTAAACATCTGTAGTGGCAAACAAATCTCTGAAGTAGCTGACAGTTCTTCTGGACAGTTCTGCTGCTATGTGCTTACAGTACAGTGAAAGAGTGTTCAATAGTGCAGTGCTCAATAAGAGTTCAGGATGTCTGGAAGCAAGGAAAAGCAGTGGGGATGTGAAGAAACTACTAGAAAAGCAAAGCAATACACATTGTATATTTGTGTCAAAGGTGTGTAAGACTCATTTTGTTCAATCTCTGAACAAATCTGATTTGGAAATGTTTTCCTAAAATGAAACTCTTTTCTAAATTGGGGTCTTGTGGTATAATTATTCTGATGCAGTTGATTAATTATTGCTCTCTTTTGTTCTCTCCTTGTCTAAGGTTGAGGAAAATTTACTTTAACTCAAGTGAATAAATGGTAAAATTTCAGCGGGTAAGAGAGGTAGATTTGAAAACCATTTGTAGAAAGGAAAAATTAATAAAAATTTTCTGAGTACATGTGACATACTAATACCAATTCTATAAAAAAACAATAAAGCTATGATTTAATGAGTATTTAGTATACAGTTATCTTCTTTATTGGTCTCTAGTCTTTTCATCATATGTGCATCCTCGTGCTTATTTTTAAGATAATGACACTGATGTTCAGACAGTCTAAGTCATAAATCCGATGTTCTATAATTCAGAGCATAGAGCTAGGATTGAAGTGGTTCATTGTTTGCATTCTTTTAAAAGAAAAATATATCTATCTATAAGACTCTACCAGCTATCTGCCTTTGGATATCTATATATTGGATTAAAAATATCAAATTGTTCTAGAGAGTTATCCTCAGTGGAAGATGGGTAATTTTGAGTGCTTAGGGAATGTCAATTCTTTGGAGTGAATTCATTTTATCTTATCAATCTAGGCATACATTCTTTCAAATGTGTACCTAAGTAAAGTTTTTCTTTTGAGTAACCCTCCATTGATAGAGTATTCAGTGTTTGAAAAACTATATAAAGAGGTTAATGGTGTCAGTTACTCTGCCTCATAAAGTTCTTATGATTTGTTCAGCAAATAGCAGTTTTTAATGAGCTCAGTTGCCTCAAAGATAAAAGTATGTTAAGGAATTCAAAATGATAAAGTATGCATTGTACAGTGCTAATCATAATGTCTTAATTAGGTGTTAATGTGGGTTTTACTCTCATTAGAATTTAATGGTAACTGAATATTTAAGTGTTCAGTTAGCATGTTGCAGTACCATACTTCTGACTAGTAGATCATCCTGTCAAGCTTAGAACTTGGTGAGAAAGTGGGTGTCAGCACAAATTAGACCCTAAAAGAGAAAAAGTCCCATTGCTGAACCCTACATTTTATGCCAGTATACAGCAAGTTGTGAAATCAAGCAGGGCCTGAGTAGGCATGAACAGCACATCTTGTGCCTATGTCCAGCCCTATAATTTCAAGGTAGCCCTTTGCAATTATAGACTATCTGAAATAATTCTGGAGGATGTGAAAAAGTCACTATGACCAAAATACTGAGCTAATGTACTTTTGGGACATGGAATCAAATGATATTTACCAATCACTGTGTCATGTTCTTTCTTAAAGGCTTTCACATATGCTGTCTTTAAAACACTGTAAAATAGGGCCGGGAGTTTAGCTCAGTGGTGTAAGTGCCTGCTTGGCAAACGCAAAGTTGTGAGTTCGATCCCCGGTACCAAAAAACAACAACAACAACAAAAAGAAAAACACTGTAAAATAAACCTGACTTATATTTTACTTCTTAAATCAGCAAACTGAAGCTTAGGTAAGCAAAGAAGTTATTAAAAGTAACATAGACAATATACAAGCAAGGTGAGATTTCAACATAATGCTTCTAAACCCAAGATTCATATATGGAATTTTACTGACATCTTTACTATTCATAAATCTTCTGGAAAAAGATGCATCTTAACTAGCTTCTTGGGCAGTATCAACTAGAAAGTGAAAACTCTCAAACAGCCACTACCTCAATTTTGGGAAAGAGTCTGGCAAACCAGATACTTTATGGTTTAACTAGAGACTTTTGAATAAAACTTAAAGACATGTATAAACAAAGCAGAGCCCGATCAATACTGGGAGATGAGGACAAAACTCTCCACCTATTAAACTCTCCACTTTGAGAAAGATTTGAATCCAATATGATGTGATGCATAGAGAAAACCTTTAGAAGATGTATGTGCGTCTTCAAGTACTTTGAAATATACGAGATGAGTTTTCATATTTCTGGATGGTGGAACGGCACAATGTACCATGTGAGACGCCCAAAATAAAGTTTTGTGGGGTGCAGGAAGAGCTTTAGAAATGTTTAAGTAAAGGCTGAATTAATGCATCATAGAAATGTGTGCTATGTAAGTTTTATATTATCCCTTCGATTGTGAGATTCTATGATTATGAATAGTCTTCTAAATTTTTTAATGGGAAGTTTTATCAAGCTTATAAGGGGAGAGTAATACACAAAAGATTTTTAGAAGTTTATTGAGGATAGTTTAGGTGAGCTAGGATGACTCAGCAGAAGAGAAGACATTCATTGAAGCTAGATTGAAAGATAAATGCTATATTCAAAAATTTGTAAAATGTACTTCAACAACCAAGTAGAATTCTTCCTGACCAAAGAATTCCTTAATCTGTTTGTCATGGAGTCTGGAATTTGATCACACACACACACACACACACTTCCTCACAAAATTTAAGATATAATTATTTTATTTTCTTTCTTTTAAGAAAATTGAAATGTATTCTGAGAAAAGGACACAAATGAGAATTGTTCAGTTTTATGAATGTTTATAAGTTAACTACTTATGTGCAAATAACACCCAGTTCAAGGAAGAGAAGATTTCTCAATTTAAGATGTCCCTTTCTAAGCTCTCTCTAAGTCACTAACACCTTCACTACCAAAAAGGCTATCCTTTTGATTCATTGTTTCATATATAATTTGTTTTTTTAAACTTTATTTAAAACACATACTTTATCTTAGTGTTAATTTCTTTCATTATTTCATTTCATTAATATTTTTAAGACATCCACATTTTAAGTTATTTGCTCATTTTTGTCCAATTTACTATTTGCTACATAGATATCCTGTGATTTATCTACTTTTTGAAACAATTATTACATATCTGATACATTTCCATTCAAAATTTCAGCACCATAGGCTTTTCTTTAATGACAAAAGAAGATAGTTAAAAAACGCCATGACCAAGAATGGTCTAATCAAATACTGGGAAAAAAGGATGATGCTGAAGCACTGATTGCAGAATTTGGCATAAAATGACATCAATTGAGGTACTGGTGAAAGCAGTGCTTATTTATGGAGCAGAATAAGGAATAAAAAAAAAAAAAACTCCACACAAATATGACCAATTCATTTTTAACCAGGTTGTGGTGAATTGGGTAAAAAATCATAACAAAAATTAAGTTAAAATGTAAAAACTAATATGTAAAATATTTGAGACAAAAATGATTATAATCTGTTAGTAGAGTAGGCATGTACTTCTCCACTAAAAACAGAAAGCACGAAGCAAAAAAAATATGATATCCGGTGCATCAATATGTCAACATAAAAAAGGAAATGGAAGCTATAAACCTTCCTTACCTACCTTAGAGGGAGAGAGTTATTTGCAATACATGTATCTGGCAAAGGATTGGTAATTAAAACAGGTTAAGCAACTTTAAAACTTGAAGGAAGATCATATATAAAAGTGGGCAAGAATTAGATACTACACAAAGGAGCTTATACATAAAGAGTAAGTATAAAAAACATGATCGACATAAATCATTAGGACAAATGAAAATCCAGAGTCATGGAACATAATAATAATAAGAAAGAGAAATAATGAAATGTTCAACTAGATTAGGTAAGAGCTGCTCATATACAACTCAATTATTATGCATTACAATTTAATATGAATTCATATACAAATAACAGTACCAACGAGCCCCTAATAGTTGTAAAGTAGATTTGAAAATGTTCCAACTATAGGGTGACCATTATGTATATATATCATGTGTCTGAACATTCTTGAATGTAAATGCACTTCTGCAATTTATTTTAAATTGAAAAACACCTTTGAAACTTTTCCTACTTAAGTTATAGTCAACTCATTGCTTGAGACTAGGTTTTTATTCACAATGATATCTATTTGTGTATATATTTAGCTTTATGCCTGTGACCACATATTTATCTTCATATAGGAGTGTGATAAAGGGGTATTTTGTCAGTACACATTATTTTATGGTTTGAAGTTTTTCTATGGCAGTCATATGTTACTTTAGTATTTTGAAATATATAAAGTGTGAGACTACAAGAATTAGTATAAGTTTATTTGGCAAAATAATACATTCATTGTAAAATTAAATGCTATAATGGTATATAAAAAAAGAAATTTAGGGTTACCTGATTTCTACCAATCTTATTTTGGCTTTACTTAATTGCATATGTATCTTGTTAATCTGTGGTCTTGCTCAGGTTCTAAAGTCACTGTAGTCACTCTGGTCCTGCCCAAGATCTTCAATATTTCAAGCTTAAACCAGCTCACCTGTTAAATTCTTGACCTGCTAAATTTAATTCTTGATACTCACAATTATTTTTATTCTTTCTTTTTTATTAAACCTTATCTTGGGCAATTCCCTGCTCCACCTGTTATATTCAATTTGCTGCCATTGTCATTCTCTGCCACTCACTGGACAGGTGATCTCAGTTGAGCCATTGTTCTCTCTGAGCTTTAGTTTCATTATACATAAAATGGAAATGATAAAGTTCTTCCAACTGCCAGCAGGAACTTTAGTTGATGAGTGCAGGAGGTATGTGAACTAATTTTTATATTAAAGAGTTACAAATAGAGAATTAGAGAGGATACAAAATGGATAACATAAAACCTGTACTGAAGTTTAGATAAATTACTTAGCAAAATAGTATCCATGCTTTCTACTGTGCTTCATATATCACAGCAACCCAAAGCATCTTCACTAAACCATCTGCCATCTACACAAAAGAGTTAATATAATTACAGTTATAGAACAATGTTATCTTAATAATTTCATTTGTTGAAAATTTGATTTAATACTGTTATGGATTAAAAACTGGTGGTCAACTTAATGCCAGCTGGATTACATCAGCATGGTGCTGAGTGTAGATGTTCCACCTGAGGAAGGTTGCCAGCATAGATGGAGACATGGAGAAAGAGGAGGAGAAGCATTGAGATGCATTGAGGCATTGAGGCATTGTGGGTTCCTACGTGTTGCTGTTTGAGTCATTAGCTTCTCCTGGAGAAGCTCTGGTCCTCACATTGAGCATTGCTTCCTGGCTCCAGAAGGGAAGATGCGTGCTGCTTGGTCTCCAGGATGAGCTCGTCACACTGGCTTCCTGGCATGTACTCGACTGTGCTTGTTGTCGGAGGAGCCGGGGGCCTCCGTGTCGCTGAGGATGGCTGTGATGCCTTTCAGGACAGCCCTGGTCTTTGTTGTGTGACTTCTCGGCTACAGCATAGAACCCTCAACATTTCAGCCCAGCTCCTTCACCCTGCTGGCATAGACGTCCTAGTTTCCACCTCTGACCTTTGGGTCTTCCCAGCACGGATCTGTAAAAGAGACTGGCGTGATTCCTTCTTGTGGGCTCTAGACCCCCAGCTGGACTCGTGGGAGGTGTCATGAGCTCTGGGTCTTTATCTGGACTCATGTGGGACACTGCTGTGGGATTCAGGCCCTTGGCTAAATATTCTACGTCTTTAATGTTGTGGCTAGATTTCCTGCATTTTCTTGTGTTAACTATAGGTGACCATCATAAAAATAATACTACAAACTCCATGTCTTGATTTTAATTGTTTTGTGTATAACCCCTGACTACAATAAACAGCAAACCTCAAGTGGGGTATATGAGTGGACAGCAAAAGAAATTTAAGAGAGCCAATCATTAAAAAAATTTTTTTTCATCTCCCATTGCTCTGGCCTACTTCTCATAATCTCATTTGGCTTTTTGCCCAGATTTCCACAAATCACTACTAATTTCTAAAACAATTCATGAATATAGAAAAAACTAACATAGGAATAAAAGGAGGAGCAGGAAGAAAAAAATAAACTCAAGGGAAAAAAATAAACATCAGTTTTTTAATTACTGGGGCACTAATGAAGACAGTGAATCAAACAAATGGTTTGTTCTCCAAATGTTATCTTGCAAAATGCAATAAACATGAAAGTTCCCAAAATAACACTTCCCAGCAAGTAGAAAAAAAAATGCTCTATAACAGTCCTTGAAAGAAGAAATACATTAGTATTTTGCTTTATTATTCCTGGTTGCAGGTTCAAATCTGATCTCCATAAAAAAGGAATTCCAACTGGGCCTCAGAGACATCTTCCAAGTACAATAGAATCCCAATTTGAGACAGAAGTTCAAGTTAACTGAAATTCAGTGTTTTCTCTTGGGAGACATGCAGCCGAGCTACTAGAAGGAACCAAATTTAAGTCATTAAAAGTGGCCAGAATGAATGCTAACGCGAACTCAAAGCTAATTTTAGAATCCCATAAGAAGTTGTGTTAGCTATCTGGCTCTCTCTCCCTCCCTCCCTCTTTTCTAATTTACCAATGTAGCCATTTTTCTTTTGCTTTCTTTTTAGAAAATACACGTGCAGTGTTTCCAAACTACAAAAAGACACAAGCATCTTTAGAATCAGTAGAAATATATTTAACCATTAATTATAATGCAGGGTTTCCCATCCTTAAGAAATACATAGAACCACAGTTTTTCCTTACCTTTCAATAAACATTAGGTCCTTCATGATTATTTGTAATAAATTATTGTCTTAATTTTGGTAATTTAATTCATTTTCACTAAAGTGCAACAGAAATTTTTAAATGCATAGAATATATCTGGACTTGTTTCTTGATCTAACAAGTCCCTCTTTCCCACCTTTTGAAAATTGTCTATTTTCCATTTTAAAACATCTGATAGTCAACAAATGTTTCCTATACCACTAAATCTATAGTAATGCATTTAAGTTGCATAAACCACACTCCTTCAGTCAACTTAGGAAATGTTTCTGTTACTCAGAATGACTTTAAATCTGCCTTTAGTGGTTTTGTAGTGAAACAAAAGGAGATGTTAAGTGGTGACTCTGCCACTTTCTCTGGGTCAGCCGTTGGAGCTCTGGCAGCTCAGCTTCCTCAGGTGTGACATCATTTGATAGTGAAGATTAATATGCATAATGAGTGTGAAACCCAAGGACAATGTTCAGCTATGGGGATGTTTATTTGTATTGTCACACACTACAATCATTCACTCTTGGGCACAACCAGCTTTAAAGACACAAGAGATGCCTCCAGCACTATTTTTGGTACCACTTGGTTGACTTGGTATAAGGTATGATTGGTTAGTAGACTTGGCACGTTGATACAGGCCAGATTTTCTGCCTCAGAAATTGGGAACTGGGAATAGAGAAGGCGCAGTCTGAGCGCTGCTCCGTCTGGATCCTCTGGATCGCTGTCTGAAGATTCTCAGCAAGAAGGAAGAGCAGCACTTTGTTCCCGCAGTTTCAAGCCTAATCCCTTCTCTTTCCAATTCTGTCTCTGATCTTGCATGAAATCACAGTTATTCTGACTTATTAATATGCACACTCATATGCTTTTTTCCCTTCAGTTTAAAAGATTTTCTGGTACTTTTAAATGAACATTAACTAACATAAATGTGTATAAAGGAGCAAGATTTGGAAACAGATCTTCAGGGAAATGTGAGCCATTTAAAACTGGTCACACTTAAGAAAGAAATACAGCTATCTTCCCTATGAATGGAAGGAAGCAAGGAACATACAAACAATTCACTGCTGTTATGATCAGAGAACGGAGCTTCAGGAATGTTGATTGCACAGGAGGGGGAAATTCCATTCTCATAGAAATGCATGGTTGCTTCGATTATGTCCTATGCAATGGATGACAGATCAATACTTTATCACCTTCCCTAGCAGTTAGGCTAGCAGTTACAATTACTGAAAACTAAATGCAAAGAAATATTCATTTGGGTTATTTGATTACTCTAGATTAATCCATGAACTATGTGTAGTTATCTTGTTTATATTATGTTACTGGTCAAACAGGACTGGTGTTTTAAAGATTGAGATCTTTGAATTCTGGAAAGAGTCTTGGAAGTATTCAAAGAATATGAGAACATCCATGCTGTAAATCTCCACCACAAATATTTCTTACACACTTTATATAGGACTGGCTTTGTTGATGAAACTAGCAAAGCAGTTTATCTGGGAACATGATAAGCAATATCAGAGTATCATCAAAGTATTAGCATCTACAAAATACCAAGGATTATAATACAGTTACAATGTGATGTGAGTGGAACAGTATAAACATCTTTTAGATTTTGAAGCATCTCAACTGTAGAAGATGGAAAATAAATTGAGAACTTCATTTTCTGTCCTAGCTTGAAGAGCTAGCTGCATTTGCAAAAATTTTAATACTTTTCTAATTATAGATGGTACCATATTTGATTTTTTTCTAGTGTTACTGACTTTTTAGAAAAAAATTATTTAAAAACAAAACAAACAAAATAGAAAAAGGGGTAGCAACAATACAAGATTCCAAGGGGAAAAAAAAGAACAAAAAATACTGAGAAGTCATTACTTGATAACTTACATACTGTCATCTTGGAAATAGTTGTTCAAGTTACAAAGTTAAAACATACAAAGTACACATTCAAGCAAGGAGATTGTCAACAGTTCTGCTCCATGATCAGATAGGTTGCTTAGGTTTGTCCTGTGCTTCCTGATCACACTTGACTTCAAAACATGCTGGGAAGAACAATACTCAGATCCTTTAAATGAACTTGTCTGGTTTTTGGCTGTTTTAAAACTAGTATTTTAAGAAGGAAGCCCTACACCTGAAATAAGACTGCTGGTCTACCAGGGGACATCAGGTGCTAGTTCATCACAAGTCATGGGTTGGCAATTAGATTGGTACTTGTTTTAAGGAAGGCCTTGCCCCATTTTATGTCCATTTAATAACAAATTTTAAGTGCCACCTTCTGTGATTAGTGTTGGGAATAAAAAATATCCATAAAATTGTATCTTCCCACACCTTTTATAAAATGTAGGAAAAGAAGCAACTTGAGCTGAGTTTGGAAAGTGCTAAAATGAAACTGTTGTGGGTCCACAGAAAAACAACTGGCCCTTTCTGGGTGAACCTAGAAACATTTTGTAGATAGAGATGCATACAGGCTGAATAGAATAATAAGTAGATATTGAATGACAAAAATTGAAT